>PDGT01000089.1:439722-454593 GCA_003671415.1 Megathymus violae
CGCCGCTCTCCAGTATTATCTAGTCCCGCCGCGAGCCGCCGCGCCCCGAGCGGCGCTCGCGTTGTACAAATATTTATTGGCGAGCGGAGAGCTTCGGACTGCGCGGGGGTGGACTCCAGTGACCGTGCCTGGTCCGAGTGTGTGGGCGCGCGGGGCCGCCGGACGAGGCCCCGCGTCGCCGAGTGATCGTCTACGAGTACCTTGTAAATATAGTCGTATAGTGTGAATGTACGTGAACGTGTCGCCGAACGCAAAGTCTCAAATTTTCTTGAGACCGAAACGTGTCATAAGAAAACGCTAACATTAGTATTTTGGATTCCACACGAATCCAGAGAAGATTAAGAAATGAGATAAAAGAAACATACATTAAGATGTAGATAATTTACCATTTATTTATTAACTGAATTTGTATTTATTTGTAAATAAAACGACAACATTATATTATATATCGAATGTTTACTATTTAATGCCTCTTTTTTTTGCCTTTCGACTGCTAAGCACAATAACGAGAATGTATTGTGTAATATTACGATGACGGGGATAAACGGGAATACAGAATGTTACATTCGACTAAAGATTCTGCTGTAAATTCTACGGGATTAATACAAGTATAAAGACAGTACAGCTGATGTTATTTATTCGGGTGTTCGGTGGGTGTTTTTGCTTAAATATGGAATACGTACAAAACATTAATATATCCGAAATTACGTTTTAAATTTAAAATTACATAAATAGTTTTTAACAAATATCCACATTATAGCAAAACTTTAAAAATTTCATTATTTATGCGAAATACCGTGGTAGCGACTTGTTCTTAAACCAACGTTATTAACCTATCATAGAATTTAATGGTCTTCAATGAAATCAGAAATGAGAAGGATTGCAACAGAATGCTTGGGTTCATCCATTAGGATTACTAACCTACATCCCTTAGGGTTCATTACATTTTTTGTCCAAGCAGATTCGTTGAGACAAGTCATTCATCGCACTATTAAGGTATGTTATGAACATTGGATCTTCGGTACCCGTTTTTTACCTTTAGTTACCAAATAACCATACGATTCTTAACGATACACAACAATAGAGCATAACACAAAATAATAAGTTACCGAATAAGAAAAAAACGAGAAAAATTTAAAGGACAAGCCGAGAAGGCTTGGAAACAAATAACTCACCAATACGCCCTATGAATGGCATCCAAAAATAACCTTTAAAATTAAAAACCAAGTTACGTTTCGAAGCTCAAAAATCTATAAACGTTTTCCATAAGACAATTCATAAAACAGACATAAATATTAACGTAGTAGGTACGTGGTGTCGGTTGTCGGGCGGAAGTGGCTATAGAATCGCGCGCTTCCTCCGCCGCCATCCGGGAAGCACCACTCGACTGTTTCCTCCAGATTTGAAATATTGGCGTCGGCGCGTTTCGAAATTAATAACAGACACCGCGTGTCATGTTATAAAACATTCCCATATTTCCTGAATTATATTCCGACTGATTATTGGTAAAGATGCTGTACACGACAGTGACGGCACTTAATAACGTGAGTACACTATACCTACGTACCTCTGACCATCAGGTTGGTTGCTATTAGTTTACTTATTTATATTAAGTAAAAAAAAAAAAACTTATTAAAAACTTGAACTCATTGTGATGTCGCTTAATTCTCGAAGTATTTCTTTTTAATGAAACTAAATCACACACTTACACTTCAGGGAAACGATACAATAAATGAAACGAAAACTTGAACAAGAGCGCATCATCTGTTAATTACGCGTTGATCCGGCTGACAACAGCTTGAATTCAACGGTTTCACTTGTTAAATCAATTTCGTGTTCTATTTATTTATTAAATCAAAGAATTACATACTAGTTATGATTAAGTTTCAAATAATCTGAGTTAGCACTGATAGAGAGAGAGCAATTAAATGTATCGTAGAAATGGATCGCATTTAAACATTCACCATTTTTAAATTATGTCTCTATAGATATAATTAATATGTCCAAATGCAACCGAAAAGTATTTGAATTACGCACAGAGAGTAGTCAGGATCGAGTCCCTTTCTCGTGTTATGGACGTACTTGGATGTACTTGCGTGGATCGTTTTAAATTGGAACAACAGATGTGGGCAGCCCGTGAACGCCTTGATGGCCGGATGAGGCTGGTGTGATAAAGCACATATCGGCTATTGGGCTACAAATAGAGGTGTTACCTCCGGCAATTTTATACAATTACAGCTTAATGTCGTAATATTACGTTTAAGTAGTAACGTTTGTCCTTGTATATTGACTAGAAAACGGAAGGACGTTTTAATTATATGTCTGAAATTAAAAAGATAAAACTTTCAAAATAAATAAAATTTATTGACAACAATTAATCAAATTATTACAGACTGAAAACAATTAGTTTTCAATAATTGAAAGGATTATAAATAAAAAAATATATTTTAAATTGCAGTTACATTTTAATGCGTGTATCAATGTTACACATCTTGTTATGCTCAGTAACAAATCTTTCATTACCAAGACGATAATATTGTTTCATGTCCTCTTATATGTTCTGTAATTTTGCAGTAGTGCTCTGTATTTTGTCCAAGATTTTGGATTATTTTTATATTTTCAAAATCGTTTACAAAGCAAGACCTCAAAAAATAACTGCATATAGTTCGTGTAATTTAAACACTCTACTTAAGATTTCCATTAGCCCTGGAATACAACTAGGATAATAATGATGCTTACAAATTTGTATTTTTCATGTAAATGACGAACTATTTATAGTGAATATATTTCATTATTTTGTGGTCCAGCAAGATGGGCCAAATACTTGCATTTACGTAGCTTTAAAAAGTTCAAAGCTTCTTAATGAATGAATTAAAAAAAAACGAGTTTATTTTGAAGTCAAAGATTTTAAGTTAAACTCCTTTTTGTTTTTGGAAATAATCATAATTTAAAAAGTTGTTGGATCCCTCGTCTTAAACTGTTCGCCACAATAATGTTTGTTACATTCTAGTTAATTATAAGACAATTGTAGGGCACAAGTCTCGTACACCTAAAGCTCTCTCCACGTTGTTATTTCTGTATGTAACGTTTTTTAGACAAAGTCCAATTTCTTTAGAGATTTTCCATTGTTTTGTATCGCTGACAAGGCTTGATCAACCGAAACTGAGTGCATAATATTCCAACGAACTAATGGTTCTATGCACCTATAATAATTATTGTAGTAATTTTAAAATATAATAATGTAGAAGAAAGTCTGAAGAGCATAGATTTAACTGAATACTAGATGCGGCTACTCAATACGACTTAAGCGAAAATAATGAAGTTGTTTGGTAGGTTTGCTAACAACACTAATTGCGTCGAGCGCTTTTGGTAAACAACTGAAAGTTAGGTTGATGTGTCACGCGGCGTAACCCCACAATGTGTTAGTACTTGAAAATTGTCCCCGATATATTTAAGTTCTGCCTATATCGAGCGACATCATAGATCGCCTGCTATTTATTCGCTGTGTGCGCGAGTAAGCGCACGACATCGAGAATTTTAATGCGCCATATTCGCAACTAACATAAGACTCTTCGTTTCATACATGGCAATACGATTGTTTACTAAGACGCATAGTGTATTAGAATAGACGGCCGGTTTGTTGGGGTCATAAGGGTGAATTCATGTTTTAAATTTAAAAAAAAATCTCATATAAAATGAGTCTAGGAGCAGATTTCTTGACCTATGACTCGTAAGATGGATCATCTTGTCACTGCGAGGTTGATTTGTGATCCGAGCCATTTATGGGGCGCTGTGGCGCTTATATTCATAAACCCGCTATTTCACTGTCAAATATCGGTATTTATCGATCGCATTCCTTGACCTGTGCCCCGATGCATGCTACAGTGGCGGTTTGATTGTTCGATGTGCACTGAATAATAGCCAGGCTCGGAGTTTTATTACGTTATACGTAACTATCGCTTCTATTTATTGTGTTACCTTATTTTATTTTCACTTGTTATTTTAATAGGGTGTTTTTTCTTGGTTGTAAAACTTGAATCACTTTGATGAGAGTAATGCTGCGAACGAGCTATTGAAACGACAACAGTACTACCTAAACATGACATTTACACTAAGAGTTCACAACATGCTGTATTGAAATCGATCAAAAATAAAGATTTAAAAATGTATTAATTCGAGACCACCTTTTTTAAACCTTTTTTTTTCTAGAGGTTCTGGATATCAGTTGTTGAAAGCACCTCACGCTTTTTTATGTTAAAGTTAACTTTTCTGTCAGATACTTTATCTTATTTTGAATGTGTTCAAAAAATTATAGTATACAGAATGAAAGGAAATTATCTCTCTCTTTTTCTTTCTCTTTCTGTTGATCACAAACTGTATATTTTAATATTATTCAATTTTTTAGTTCATTCGCTACGAAAGCGTGTTTTTAGTTTTTTTTAAGTATATTTTATTTTCTAGTATTAAAATTAAATTGAAGTTAAATAATATAAGGACACTTGAAACTTTTACATTTTATAAGTGATAAAGGATTCTGATTCAATTTATGTACGTTCTCGTAATCTCATCATTTCATCTAACGCGTCACCATTACATGGGACTCTCCCTGTTAACTTAGAGCAATCGAGCTGTTCTATTTGTAGACCATCCATTAGATGGTACAATAACTATTTTACACGGCTGATAGCTACATATGCCTGTCCAGCAGCAAAGAGATGTGATCCCATGTATATATATATATATATATATATATTTCAAGCTAACATGAAACGTATAAAAATGAGGCGATTATAAACTAACTTAACTAATCTGTATAATACTTATAAACCAAAAAAAATTGTACATAAAGACGTAAAATCAATGTCCGATTAAACTGTAAAAATAAGCCAGATTATGTCATGTAACAACACAGACTTGAAAAATATGAATTTCTGACGGTTATCTCACCTGGAGACGGCTTGGCGACGCAGCCAACATAATTAAATATAAGCGTCTGGCGGCGTGACGCGGAGGTCGCGCGCCGCAATAATATTACTAGCTATGGTGCCCCCAGGAGATACGTCACTTTGGGTTTTCCCCTATCTCATAGTTGGACTACATCAATATTCATACCCACTCGGTTTTACATTAGTTGAACCAGGAGTTGACCCTTGGCTTGAAAGCTGTTCGTCATGTAATCGGAAGCTATTATTAGCTCTCGTCAAAGAATGTTCGTTAGAAATTTCACGCACATTGTCCGCTTGGCGCACAAAAAAAAGGTTTGCTACTATTGTTAAATAAAAGGAGATAAATATAAAAGAAAAATAATATATTAAATGTTTTTTATTATGACATTTAGTAACAGTTCAATGATTAATTACCCTGTGAGTTATATTAGCATTTTAGAAAGCCCGTTTGGAGTTTAATAAATAGAAAAATTCAAATTCAGTTACTTATATCACTCGTGCATTTGTATATAATTTTTTTCCTTCCACACGTGTTTTAAAAAGCCCTTTATCATAATAAATAGAATCATCTAATATTGTAGTATAGTATTTGGAATAGAGTAGTTGATAATGTTATCGAATGTTAATGGCAAAAGAGAGAGATTCAGTTGGCGAGAGTGGACTAGAGTGTGGACTAGCATGGCGCAGGCGCACTGGGCGTGGGCGATAAGGCGCGGGTCATCGCGCAGGAAGTGGCGGGGACTTCAAACGAGGCTCTGCCGAATGGTCAGATAACGCCCGTTGAGCAATCGCTCCCTGCCTACTGTCGGTTGCTAACCTATCTCAAGACCGCAATTAAACTCCGATTACGATGTGTGTACGATCGCCCGCAGGTTAAAGGTTACGATATGTCACACTTGAGCATATTATTTTGACATTTACGAAATAAAACACGAGCATTATGGTCTTTAAACGGTAATGTATACCTACCGAATACGAAGATAACCGCACGTTCTCGAAGCTCCCAAGAATTTAAATACATTTCGTGTACGAATTCATCTTCTATACAGAAATAGAATAGAGTTTTCTTATGAATTAAATTTATGACGCAATAAATTAATGCGTTATTAAAAGATAAGGTGCAATGTTGTTAACGCCTACGATTGATCATTTATGTGATTAAAACGCGTTCGATTTATGTCCTGAGCAGGAATTGTATGGTATTGAATCGAATAGGCAAAATGCCATACGTATTTAAATGAGATAGATACCTGTCCCTACATATCGATGCGGACCAATGGAAATACTAGGGTGTTAGTATCCCATTTAAGATTCCTGACGTCAAGCAGGCACATAAACAGTGTCCGCTCAACGAAACCATAAATCGATTCATTCATACGACTTTCTGCTCCATCAATCAATCGTCTATAAATAAAAGATTGAGACGACGCACAAGTATATCGGCTTCCATTTCGACGTCTGACGTCACACACAATGGATCAAGGTTTTTTCTTATTTAATGTTAGATACCATTTCTAAAGAAAAATTACCTTATATCGGATATATAAATATAAAACACGTATCATATCTGTAGCGGACAGCAGAATAGCTAGAATAGAAAAAAAAAGTACTGAAGAACAACACAAAAGGATTTGTTTTGTCAGAGTGGTGCTATGTACTTTTGAGACGATTTAGTTAACTGTTTAGTAATTGCAAGTTGCTCTATTGTTTAAAATTCTATTGTTTTTAATAAAATAGTATTAAAAAGCAATTAATTGCGTAGGTGCATGTTAATAATAACATATTTGAACCAGCACACTCAAAACTTTTACCAAATAAATTCTAGTGAGAAACAATTTCTAGTATTAAGTGCATACTAGAAATTATTTCTCACTTGCTTTGTTAGGAATCTGTATACTTCAAAGTCTTTGGTAATGTTCTTAAATGTATATAAAATATCTGAAATATAGCAAATTGCACGAGCCTAACATGTTGGATCGTGGTTCTTATTTATCGTTTGGGTTTGGTAAGAGAAGACTCGAGCCCAGAAAACTTATAATGATGTCTACAATAAAGGAACGTAATTCGAGCAGGTCTGTTGAATTTTAGTAAGAGTATGTGACTGTACTTCATATCTATTCCTTAAATTTTGTGAGTGTAATGTTACCATTATTGCCTTTACTTTATTTATTTCGTAACTATAATCGTACAAGCTTTAAAAACTACAAAGTTAGTCAAACTTAGCTCTTAGAATGAAATAAAATAGAATCTTCTCTGAAGTAATAGTTCTTTTAGTGTCATACTGATGAATAGAATTGCAGATTCATACTATTGAGCACCCTCATGGAAGAAACTTTCTGAAGAGGGATGTAAGGGCCAAATATGAATTTCTGATTCTGAGAGGTGACCAGAAATTAAATGAAGCAGACGAAGATAAAGGTTTTATTAAGGCACTGATTAAAATTCAAATTATTTATCAAAAAGGATATTGTATAGTAAGGATATTGAAATAAAATAGTCTACACTAAACTGATAAAAGAGTCTAAGAATAAATCCTTTACGATATACACAGAGGCTGACACCAATAGAAGTCGGCGAAACCCGGTCTTTGCAGATAACGCAGATTTTTATGTCACATGTCGTCTGGGGCGGAGGATTGCTTTATCAGAAGCAGATATGCAGTCTACACTGTTCTGAAGTTCCTTTCACTTCTCACTAGTTCTACGCGATTCGTAGTAAGTTCTCGATGGCACCTATTAGTGCGCACGAATTATTATTATTATTATTAATATTAAGTAAATATTTTTTGTTAAACTTATGTGAAAGGTATATAATTAACCGAATTACAAAATCTGTTAATAATCTTTAAAGTTAAAAATAATATTTAGTCGTTACATATTACAATTATAATGTAAATAAATTTTGACCGGGGATAAAAGCCTTTTTCTATTTCATTTTGTGCTGATATTGATACATTACACTTTAAGGTTTTTCCAGCGTAAGGGGCACCATTTATCTTTGAGTTTAAGCCCCTATTCGTAGTGTATATTGCAAACCTCCAGGTCCTTTGCTAAAGTTAAGCTCTATGCATTATGATATGATTGCATTATGATAGTGTGCAAAAGCAGCAGTGAAATCCTTGCAATATCAAATCTTCCTTTTTTTTTGGTTCTAACTTGTCGCCAAATTTTACAATGATATGTGTGAGAAATGATTAGATCACTTTCTTTTGGGAAAACCATCGTGGGGAAACTACTTGGTTCTCCAATTTTCTTAACCAACTCAACTTTTCCAACTTCTTTGCTGGCCTGAAAGTTAATGAGTTTTATAATTGTAATTCCTTTATTAATAGTAGAACCTGCATAGTTTTTAATGTAAGAATTACCTATCGTTGCGTAAATAAAAATCATAATAAGCTTACTGTTATTTTCATGGTGTTCAGCTCAGCAATCGATAGTAATTTATTAAAATATGTAAGTGACGTATGTATGTATCTACGTACTCATGGTAAATTCAACAATATTGATTTATTTAATCCTTACAACAAAAGCACTGTTATACAAATAAAAAGGTGAGACAAATGAGACATCGCAAACACCCCCTCCCCTCCCCGAGAACAAAATTTATGTGTTACTTAATCGAACCTGGCCCTGTCAGTACTGTAAGTTTTCGTGATTCAAGATTAAGAAAATATACCTTTAAAGTGTTATACGACCGCTTAAAAGCATTGTAAAGTCAGTATTAGTATATGCAGGTATTTAAAGAAGACGTCACGTGGCGAACCTGCGGTCATTGGTTACACGCGACCGTCGCGTTGATAAAAATGTGCCCTCATTGTTGCGCCCACTACAGACATGTCACTTAGGTTTGTAGGCGTTTGCTGTGGCCACATCACACCTACGCATCTAACACATTCATCTTGAGTTGTTTTTCGCCTTGGTTAATTATCTTTTCACGTGGCAAAAGAGTAATAAAAAATATATTGCTTTCTATTTCACAATTGCAAATGTGAATGCTATTTTTATCGGTCGATAAATTACTTTGAACTTTGAACACTCAATTATAATAACATTTATACAATAGTCGCTTAAACCTAAGTAATTTTCTGAGTAATAAAAGGAAGTAAAAATGGGCCGGTCATCATCGAGTAATTACTGCTATACTTGAAGCAGAATTCCAAGTTAGTGTAGTGTAGAATCATCATCTCTATCGCAACACATAACTAGCCCATTACTGAATGCTGGGTTGACGTTTGCATTATACTTTGGTCATAACGTTTTAAAGTTTGCGAAAAAAAATAGTAGGTACGTTTAAAAATATCAATTTTTTATTATTGTCAAGTAAGCACTTATTGTCAAATAAGCAAATCAAAATAATAACCTAAAATATTTCTAGAACGCATCATAGAACAGATCAGTTCTATGATGACTTGCCTCTGCAAGTCTCGTAAAAGGTAGACAGACTTTTCCCGTACAGACAATTTGTTAACCCGTATTTTTTGAAAAGAACAAAGTAAATTTTAGAAAAATATTCGTTTTAAATAGGAAGTTAAATACTAAGCAAAATTAATTGATGGGTATCATTTCAAAAAGGTTTCAAAGAGATGTCACGAATTGCATAGATTATTCGCTGATAGTAAGAGCGCACAAGCCTCATAATTTCTATAAAAAAGGATAATTTATGCAGAACGGATATGGCAAAAGGCTAGTAAAAACGACATAGGTTTTAAACCGCTTACGGTACCGCGTGGGTCGGCCGTGGGAGCCACCAGTATATCCCCTTCCATTGATTTTCTAATCACAACTCGCACAAACAAGATTTTGTAAGCGCCACCTACTATTTTGTCATAACCATAGAATGCAGTAAATAAATATTATAGCTTTATTTAGCATCCGTCTGTACCTTTCAAATTAATTTTGATACCTGCCCAGTCATATCAATTCAAATTTGAATTTGTGTAAGTAAATATCTCAATATATCATCGACCAAAAAAATAAGGTGAGGAGGAAAATGTCGCAATAATTGTTTGTTTTATATGGCGCAGTTTCTTCAGATAGTAACGAGCATATAAGTATCGGTGTATGCGTCTGAAGGGTAAGAGATTTTTTTAGAATATTGACGAACCCTACGAAGATCTTCTAGAGTTTAAAAAAAAATTCAAATACGATCAAATTTGCTTAGAATTTAGATTAAAGATTTATGTTTCTGAAATGGATTTTCGTTAAATTTTATTTATAACTTGCTGGTTGAAAACACAATCATCCATATAAAATTATATATCTTTATATTTTTCATATACGAATTACTTAGCCATACGGGTTCACTCACTAAGCAAAAAACTGACCATTATTTGATTAAGTGTGTATTTAATCTTATTTTCATATCCTCATTGTTAAACTAAAATCCGTTTTTAAACCAAAAGCAATTTTATTTCGAAATAACCATAGACCATTGTGAGTTTTACATTCACTACATAGTTTAACCTTAAACTGGAATTAGATTTATAAATATGGTTTTAAGACCAGTCCCTCATGATTTTATTATATAATGGAATTAATTTGAAACATTCATACCGAGTGGGACGAGACACGACGTGGGCCTGCTCCGTACAGCCGTGAAGGGGAAATTGATTATGATGCTCCTATTAAAATATGTATGGAAAGTAATACAACATAACACCTTAACAGTAACAACCCGGTGGTTTAAACGTCTTTCCGCCACATTTGGGTTCAAGATTTCAGCACGCACCTCTAATTATTCCCGATTTGTTTGCGCAGCTGGTTATTAAAAATTTATGGTTTGGTGAAGGCAAACTTAGTAAAGAAACTTTACACAACTAAGTCTTCTATAAAGTATTTGAAGTAATTGACCATCGGACTATTATATTATATTAAATGTTATGCCCCTCTTATTGTGTGGGGACACTAGCCTACCAGTTTGTGTGTGACAATTACCGATTATAATGACAGTGTTACACGTGTTAAAGTCAACCCAAACACAACTGTCCTTCCGAAAACCGGCTCAGACCCATTCATCCAACTCTTATTGAACACTTTATTTGTTATGCTAAAAGTACAGTTTAAATAAACAGTTCATTTTTCCCTTTCATTCTTGATAAGTCAAACAAATTGAATCACGTTAACATCAGAATGATTTATTTAATTTCCTGCCCCAATAATATTTATAATACGCAAATCTAAATAATATGTACTTAATTTTTAAAGTGAAACTTGTATCTTAATGTCGGGTATTTTTTTTCTACATCTTCTTGCTCATTTATTACCCCAATTGATTGTCTATCTGAAGCTTGTTACGCTAAGTTACGCCTTGTGAATGTAATCTACAGTTCCAAAAGTGGAAAGAAAACATGATACTTTACAACTACACCATTCGAGCCCATCGCATTAGTAAAATCCCTGACCTACGCGAATTGCAAAACCTCGACGCTGGAGTATCTGTGGCGTAATTGCTTCGAAACGAATCGCTCCTCCATTTCAACTGAGCGTGCTTATCTGTTATGCTTGTATAATGTTGTATGTGTCTCAATATTGTATTACGTCGCTCCGTATAAGCCCTGCAGTAGTAACGATCCAACAGATCACGACACTTGTTTATAGAAAACGATAGACTGAGTTAAGCAACTACAGACACTGTCGGTAATAATGGCAAAGGCATAGGTAAATGGCAAAGGTAAAGTTTCTTTAATATTTACTTCGGAGGACATGTTATGCCGACTGTCGTTATCAATTACCGCATTAGAAGCGTTAATTCGGAATAATTGCTTCCGTCTTTGTTTGGAGTTGGACTGCATTAATTTTTTGTAAGAAGACAGTCCATCTTAATCGTTTACTCTCACTCTTTTAGTCTGCTCATATAATTAAGGGAATATATATCTCAGTAGGAACATCATAACTATATTGTTTAAAATACTGGAATTTGAAAGAAAATGAAGGAAAACGCTGTAAACAATAACACGCTCACAAACGTACTGTTTATTGTGGATGACATGGACACAACTGAGACAACATAAACAACCAACATCTGGGAATAAATACTTATTTACCACATTAAAGAAAGAGTTTATTGTTGAAGAGTTCCTAATAAATCTATTGGTTCATACTAATTGAGGATGTTGTGTCGTTAGTCGTAGTCGTGAGGTGTAAATGTGGATTACAATATCGAGTGTCGGTTTGACAGGAAGAGCTCGTGTTGCGACACCGCTCTGATAATGGTAATGCAACTCAGCTTTTAGTTTAGTTTACACGTGAATGATTTTCAAATGGTCACACTGATACCAACCTGTAAAGCGATCTTGGTTTATGTATGTCTGTCTGCATGCTGGTCGAGGTAAAAGTGTGGTGGTCAATACGTATCGCTAAACTGTAGTTTTTGCATGACTTTAAAATAACTGACACCGCAGCGATGTGTTCAATTGATTACGGAGCCTCCTTGTGCACTGTAAGACCGAAGGAGTTTTAGTGCGTACAAATCTCATATAACCTGGAACTTTTCCACAGACAGATATATATCCCTCCCTGATAACTACAAACGTGGACACATTTGACTGGGTAGGAACATGTTCTTTTCTTATTTACTCTCGCCGTCCCTAGAGTCCAAGCTAACACGCGTGCTCGTTGTGTACCTTGCTGAACGACGGCCGAGACTATAGGGAATGTTCCATTTTGTTAGAGGTCACGGATCTGTGCAACCCAGTTTAATTTCGACAGTACTTGTATGATGGTAAGGAGGCCGATTGGCTAGCTACCAGCCACCTTCTCAAACCGACCGTGAAATGTTTCATAATACATGTTGCGGTGGCAGTCTCAGAGAGCTAATAATAATACGGTTTCCCCGCTTCGTTTTCCTTTGCCTTTGACTTTGACCACTTACGGTCATCAGTATACTAGTTTTTTGACTAGTTACATGGAAAAATTAGGTTGGTACGTATGCAGTAAACAACTCTGGGAGAGTAGAGTTGGTTGGCTACGAACACCACTGGCAGATTGGTAATGCTTTGCTGTAGAGTTACGAGTAGGTGCTATGTGAGCAGTGATAATTGGTGGATTGCTGGCTGCAACCTCAGCAAGATACAAATGGACATTAAGATTCCTGTCCAACGAAGGCTTCTGCCCCTCAACCGGGAGACACTAGTTCTCTCGAGATTCAGCCCGGATAAACTGGTGACCCTTGAGACCAGAATATCCTATGCATTCTACAAGCGAACGGGCGTGTTAGATGTTAGGTCGTTCGTTCGTTCTCCAGCACACTACTTCAATATGCATTGGAGGGCTTACAAGCCTGCAGCAAGTTATTATGTCGATCGAAGGCCTCTGTCATGCTCTCTTATACTAGCCACATGTAGATTGGTAAATTTCAAACAACTTTGAGAACACTATGGTACCTATTAATAGAATTCTAGTTTTCCTTACCATTATTTTACATTTTCATTTTTGTATGTATATAACATGTTTTCGTTTTACCGAAGGAATGAAAATAAATTTCCTTCAGGTATATAAATTTGAAATTTATAGACGCATACAAGAATCAACCCTAACCACCTTGCGGAACATGTTTGAAACCTCTAGACTCTGACCGCTATCAATGCATGTTTATTTCGGTGTATTCGGCGAACAAGGCCGGTGTTATTACCGGACGCCGACACGGGCGGGAGCAGCGCTTGCATTATCTCGACATCGCCGGTGTCCGGTCGACCGGACGGACGCGCGTCCGGTCGACCGATTGCTCTGGAATCTACGCTCTTGGCCCACGTCATAGGTAACAGCAATTATAACGGCTGTTTGGGTTATAATTGTCGCAATTTTAATAGGACACGAAAAGTGTTAAATTTGCACGAGTTTGAGTTAACCTTTAAGCAAGTGTGAGAGTTAAATTAAAATTTAATTAAAAGTCTTTTTTTTTTTCATATAAAACTTAATTTCATAATTATTAACAAAATAATATCATAAAAAAAGAATGTACAATGAATTCGTTGATGTAAAGCTTTTATTATTAAAAGAAAGAAGAACAGAGAGAAGAAGTAGAGGGATCATACATCATCAATTCTATACAAAGAAGTAAAATTATAGGTTTTATATTCTAAAATAGGTAATGAAATACATATTTTAACACCCTGGTATAAAAAGACCCCCCGCTTCTATTTTAGTTGGTAATGCGTCGGTGATACCTTTAGTGCAACAGACGTTCATAGGGGCCGGTGGTAACCAACCATCAGCAAGGATTACTCGTTTGACAGCTGTTTATATAAAAAACAATTTACAATTGATTTACGATCGAAGTGAGTCGCAAATCACCTCTCGGGTATTTACTATTAAGCAAAAGAGAAATACGCAAATCTACGTGAAACTAAACACCGACGGCAGCTGTCAATTATATGGTGTTTATTAATAAATACGGTTTGTGAGTAACATTCACAGTTAATTGACTCGACACAACCTCTTCACTGCAAATTAAGGGTCTCTTGGCACAACATTTTTGTTGTATTTATTTATGGTAAGTACTCTACCTACTTAGGTACTTGTCAACCAGATTAGACGGATGTGTACATACACACATACACTTTACGAACATATATATACATATATATGTATACACGTCGTTACGTACATCCGATGAGGAACTTATTGGGTCCCAAGTGAGTCCGTCCGCCCGTCTGTCACACTCCATTGAATGTATGGGATTTGAAATTTATTGAAATGTTCGCATAAAATATATATCGCATAAATTTCCCACCTATATTTCTTTAACGTTACAAATAATTGTTACAATTTAAACAACTTGACGACAGTATTTTAATTCATGAAAAACGTTATGTAACTACTAGTAACTTTCAACCGCTGGTATTGCGCACGTGAGTCACGGACACGGGGCGGCAGCGCGGCGCGTGGTGGGTTCATTCATGCTCGGCCCACGCACCTCCCACACCACC
>PDGT01000089.1:454601-507063 GCA_003671415.1 Megathymus violae
CACCCGCCACCACCCTCCACCAAGCCCGTCATCTGTTTCTAGTTAAAACTTTTCACAAGCACGCTTAAGCCGCAACGCCTTGGATTTGTGACTTATATCAATTATGCAATTGTGAAGTTACGCTTTTTGCGTGCAACGGGAGAAGATTAATTCATACTTATCCCATTGCTGGGCTACGATCCCGTCTCCCAACGCAAAAGCCGTAATTTACCACTGGTCAAACTTCCAGTAGCATACTTGACACACAATGAACAATTTTTTTTATTGTAAATAGCCGACAAACAAGCAGACGAGCCACCTGATGGTAAGTGGTCACCGTCGCCCATGGACATAAGTAACACCAAGGGCGTCACTAATGCGTTGTCGGCTGAGAAAGATATAAAGTACTGGCTCTTAAGCGTACAGCCGAAACACGACGAGTCGTTTGGCGGCTGACTCAAGCAGGAGGGTGGTAGCTAGCCAGGCAGGCTTCATGAAAAGATACCAGTAATAATACGAATGACTTAATAATAATCATCATCTCAGCCGGACAACGCCCACTGCTGGGCATATGACTTAATAATAATACTAAAAATATAATCCTTACGCAAGGCCCTACCAACAAGTAGGCTGGCTTCTGTTGTCTCATACGACACCCTGTTCTGCCAGCATGAAATTGGGGACAATATTTTAGGCCGCCCCAATACGCCAAAAAAACAATGTATGATTTATAATTTTTAAACTCATCGCAGTCACCTTACTCTTGAACTGTAATGGAAATTCATGACTTTTAACATAAAGTTCGACCTGAATTAATGGATGGTCACAGCGAAATATACAATAATCGTCAATTAAAATGTATATACAAATCGCTACTTTTAAAAACTAAAATGAAACATCTAATTGAAATTAAAGAAACTAGGAGTACTATTAAAAATATGCCAGTAGCGAAATGCCTAGAACGTATTTTTGAGAGCTTTTATGATACGATATCAATTACTTATTATTATATGTACATACATAGTACGCCACTACGCCTACGCATCGCCTTTCAAGAACGACTCCTCACCAATTACTCAACCTAGCGCTGGTTTTGCGATATTGATTGTCTGGGAGCTATTGTCACGAGTACCAGCCAGCTTTGGGTCCAAATCATATTGTCAAGACAAAATTGAAGGTAAAGGTAAAATTATGTAAGGTATAAAAATACCTTCATTAATATTGTAACCATATCACTATAGTATAATTTTTTTCCCCGTGCAGTTTGCGTCATAAAACGTCAGAGCGGCGAAGCGAGTATTTTGCTCTCTCTCCCACTCACGGGCCATATAGGTGGACATAGTGATGCGCATTATTGTTGTCGATAAGTGTTATCGATTGTGTATTTAGTTTTGTCATTACGTGGGGTTGTGATAAAAATTAAAGAAAAATAGATAAAACAAAGTATTTATTAAAATAAAAATAATAATGATTTAAAATTAATTATTAATTGGGTATGTATGTATTAAAAAACTATAAGTACAGAAGTTTAGAATGTAACAAGTTATATTAAAAATAAATATAAATACTTATATCAAAGTCGTCTAACGCAGTTACTGTACAAGGCCGATAGACGCTTTCTCGCGGAGAGCTAACTTCTCCCTTTACACACTCTTTTTTAATTTTTTCGACCGTTCTAACACTCACACCACATATGGCCGCAGCAAGTTCACGAGAACGGCAGAAATTAACACTTTGTAACTTTTTGGGATCTATTTTCATTTCAGTGAAAAATGTTAAAACATTGTTGATAACAACACGTGCTTGTGCTGGTATATTCGTGCCAACAGGCAAAATATTATTTTGTAACGAACACCGACAACCGCGATGTTTGCTTGAAAAGAAACGTGCGTCCGGCCGCCCCTCCCTCGCGCGCTCGGCCGATCCGATACACAGGGATTCCCGCTCGCTACCGTACGTAAAAAAACATGCCCGCGCCGTCTCTATTCTTGCTTTTATTGTTATTTTGTAATGAGAGAAAAGTAATTAAAGAATCGATGTTATTAGTGCGTGTTGTACTTTCTTAAGAAGCCCCATCGAAAATAAGAGTCCGTCATAATTTTTAATAAATTCTGCCGTTTTGGTAGCCATTGGGAGTAGCCATTCTGTCACTAAAGAAATTCAGAGAACGAATGCGCAAAAACTCTTATTTTCTCTTCGATATATGTACTAAATTAGCCTCGCATTAATTTGCAGGTATAAGCTGGGGGTAATGATGAAAAACAAATTACATAACAATTGACAAACAATGATCATAATATAACAATATCGCAGCACCCTTTGTATACCGCACCGCCGCCGTGCCTTCGATGACTCATTTGTTTTTATCGATAATGGCGTTGCGCCCGCGCTACATGCTCACCGCCCTAGCCGGCTTATCTATTATGACCCAAACTGCACAGAGAAAAAAAAAATACTATAGATTATATATTTTAGCAACAGGTCACGTGCCATTATAGACACCTGTGTGTATTGCTTTCCTAACGGAATATAGTGCCTACTGGATACTTGTTTTGTGTCAATTAAAGTTCACATTGTATACTTAAACGCAGAATTGTTTTTGCTTCACTGCAGTACTAAGCAGTTAAATTTAAAATAAAACAACATTGAATTAGCCTAACCTTTATGAGATTTCGTGAGTGTCACGCAAAATATAGGATTCGATTTAAAACATACAGCAAACACGACATTCTTTATTCTATGGCCGCCTTTGAATACGATTATGCAAATACTTCTCAATTCGTAACAAATCTCCCCGATGCATGAATGGAGGCCAGTGGGAGGGGGCACCTCCTCTACACTGCTACTCGTGCCAAGGCATGACCGAGGCACAAGGTCTTACAAATTACGTTATGAGTTCGACATGAGATATTCTTTTTGATGCTTAATGCTTTAAGAACAACGATCAATATATATATCAAAACTTCTAATGTTTAAATAAGGATCAAATATACCAAATTCTGTCTTACTTCGCATTTTAATCCCGGAAACCGTGTGCAATGTAAATATATATTAAACATCAGTATAATAAATAGTGTTTTTAACAGCATTTTTAATTCGGCTGAATAAAAACCAAACAATAGTTTTTGACGTAACGTTTGACAGGCATTGATTTTGTATCTGTTATATTACAAAACTATCTGAAAATGTATCTTAAAAGACGGGACAGATCAGGGATAATGATCATACGACTATTATAATCCTATAAAATAGACAATGCCTAAAAATACTAATCTAAAAATACTTACAATCATGTTTCAATACGAAAACTAATTTATAGCTTATTAGTTTTATACTAAAGCCGTATTGCAGCTCATACTTCGTATTGAACGTTACAAAATAAGGATAATAACGTAAAGAACAAATGTAATGCTAATAGATTCATATCTACAACCTACGCGTTGTCGCCAAAGATTTACGATTTGTTATCGAACAAGTGGCAGTGGGGCTAGTTGTTCATTCATCAAGAGTTTAACTACAATAACACGAGCGTTGCACAATTTAATTAGTTTCGCTCGACAGTGAGTCCGCGTTGTCGCAATTGGATCACTTCTCGGTCCACACGGGATAAGGACCCTGTGCAATGAAAAGCGATTTAATGTTCATTGTCATGGGTCGCTCATTTCTTTCTTCCGTATTGTTGTGCGACATTAATATAAATTGACGCGAACTGATCAAGTCTAAATGTTGTTTTAACGTATAGTGGTATTGTAATTGAATAAATATTATTACAACCACTTAACAATGTGTTTTTTCTTGATAGGGCGCATCCGGAAAAATAATAAAGTATACCTTAACTTCAATACGAACATGCCTATATAACTAATGATTTTTATTCAAATATATTCTATTGTAATCAACCAGTAACAGGGTAATTCAACAGGGTAACTAAGATTAACGTTATGGTAAGCATTTAGGTCTAAGGAAACACACTTAAAATATATGCAGTTGTTTTTAATTATAGAAAAAACGGCAGCACTAATTAAAACACTTATAATAATAATAATAATAATAATAAATTTATTATTTAAAATAAATTGACTAGTCTAGAATGGCTGTGATTAAAAATTAGTCTTCTATTTATAACTTTCAAATTGTGTTCGTAAAGAGGAAATTCGTTACAGGAGTAAATTATTTTTGAAACATACATTACCTGTGGTGTATAATATAGTTAAAGTATCCTTCTCATTTTTTAAATTAAAAATTGAATTTATTCATTAAGGTTTACATTTTCTGCGGATACTTTTTCAGCTTTTTCTATTATGTACTGTATAATGTGTAGAGCAAACATCCAAATTTTCATTTTGATACTTTTTCTAGTATGTTTCTATAAATATGAAGTGTCACTTCTGTTGCTTACTTAATATGTTGCGAACCCACTAGTACTTTCATGTCGGAGAGATCCGAGGATGGGGGCCCGAGGAGTGGGCGACGCGTAGGTTGCGAGTGTCGACGTAGGCGATTCGGCACCTACACTACACGAGTATGACGGTGGATGAAACGAAATATTCTTCGAGTTTAGTAATTAATTTGTACATCGAACGGACGTTATCAACTTCATCTTTACTTTAGTTGAATGCTTCGTTGAAGCTCTTCTAATAACTCGTACTCGCTGCGCTTCAGGAAATATTGTCTTAACGTCTAAAACAATAACTGAACCAAATTGTAATCGTTTTTATCATCCATGTCATACCTTTGTCATATTTTTATGCTAATTTAAACCTTCCTCGTGCATCCTTCTTATCACATCGCTCTGTTTATAAATTGCAAAAGGAAGAAACAGCGTTTCGGCTAGTAAAAGCACAACAAAATGAAATAAAAATAATTAAACATATTGATGGTTTCACATCCGGTCCCTATAACTTATCTATCCCTTACTGGTTGAATAATATTCTGCAATAGCTGTTATTAAAATAGCAATCTTAAATCATTATCATTTGCTTCGGTGAAGGAAAACATCGTGAGGAAACCGTGTGGTTACAGGCCTGATCTAAGTGGATGGTACTATATGGTTTAGGAGGACTAGACGTGTACCAATCGTGGAAGCGCCGATTTGATTTGGTGAACAGATGCGACCGATCCGAATATCTGAAATTTTTATGCCACCGGAGACCTCCAATAAGGCTTATTGACTTTTGTTCAACAATAACTATCGAGACCAATACTAGTAATTTACCTACGAAGCACAGAAACATTCTAAAAACTACCAGCTGTGACCCAACTGTGGACATCACCAGAGGGTACTAACTGCCAACTCAGTCAATCGATGACCATTATCACAACCCGTTGTGGTATGATTTTAAAATAAAAGAATACATACAAATAAATAAATGCTACATTACAGAAACGCTCGTAATGAAGGGTGAACGAGGGTGAACGACGGAGCCCCTCGTAAATGAAAACGACTAGAGCATACTGAGCCAGTGCGGATTGGTAGAGGGGATAGTAGCCAACCCAAGTATCTAATGTTCTTATGCCGCCCGAAGATCTCTAACATGTGTTAACAATTGTTGTCTGGCGATAACATTCGAGCAGGGCTCAACGTAACCTCCTTAACATGAAAGCGTTTAAGAAATTTAATCATTACCTCACCCATCCACTACCGACCGCACCCGCGATTGCATAACTCGGTTAATCACGTAAGATCGACACTAGCCTTCGGGGCTAATAGCGCTTAAAAATATTACTTACGTAATTAATTTGACCGTATTGGAGAAGCCTAGAATACTCCCCCCAAGGATTGTCATGATCATTTGATGGGACATTCTGGCAGAACGGGGTGTCGTAAGAGGCGACAGAACCCACCCTGCTTGGTGACGGGTCGTCGCGTAAGGGTTATATTATTGAGTCATTAATATTATTACTGGTATTAATATCTTTCCGTGAAGGCTGCCTGGCTAGCTACCACCCTCCTGCTTGAGTCAGCCGTCAAATTACTCGTCGTGTTCCGACTGGGGGTCTGAGAGCCAGTACTTTCTTTTTTTCTTACATTTTTTTCATTTCTTGGCCATCAACGCATCAGCGATACCTTTGATCTTACTGGTGCCCATGGGCGACGGTGCCCATTTACCATCAGGTGGTTCGTCAGCTCGTTTGTCGGCTATTAATATTAAAAAAAAAATAACAATAGTCGCCTTCGTTTTATTCCTTTATTACCACTGTGTTCATTAAATTGAGCAATTAAAGTGTTTCTTAGAGGATAATGTAATCATTGACTCGATAAGGTAATTTAAAAGATTTTAAATTATGTTTGAAATGTTTGATTTAGTTACTATGTGCTCATAGTTTGCTTTTAAGCTCGTATAAATCCGATTCAAGTGGCAATTATAATAAGCCTATTACATCTACATCCAATATCATAATAGAATTTCTTTAAGCAGGTAATAAATAAATACGTTAAGAAGCTAAGTGCATGGAGTAGTCGTCGATTACTCTATAAAAGCTTCGTTGAAACATTTGAAATTTCAAAATTATTATTTTGATATAATCTGTGAAACTCAACTTTTTTCCGTTTTGTTGCAAATGCAGACTATGTTTTAGGCCATAAGCCGATAAAAATTAGATTCATAGATAAAATGAAGATATATTTACGGTATTATAGTAACCAAAGGGGAGAAACCATAATTCAATTGTTTTTGATGAAAGTAACACGAGTGTAAAGATTAATCGTTTAGAGTGAATTCGTTTTACGCTTATGCTTCAAAAATATACCAATGTAACAATTGGGAATCGTTTTCATACAAAACAACTTAATAATATAAATAGATAGAAATATACGCAAATAACGAAATGAAATTTGAATGGTGCGCTATATTAAAACTAATATTTTATTCTGAGCAAAATTCAATGGCTAGCTCCAAATCTGTTTAAGCTGTTCTGAATCATCTTGCTTCTAACAACTTTGACTTAATACTAGAGTATTAACGCCAATTGCAAGTGTTGAATGAGATTTGGAAGTTGAAAATAAAATACCGCGTTCTATCACATTCCAAAGGAATAGTAATTTGAGGAATAAGAGGGTATATTTATATTATATAGTTTTTTTATTATATTTTTATTTTTTATATATTTATATTCAATCGAGGGTGATCCGTTCTTTAGTACAAGCCAACTTCTCCTGCTGGAAAACGGATGCGGCATTAGTGCCACGCCTGCCACGTGAAAACCCAGATGGGCTTTATCTTTAGCCGCTTCGCTAGCTTCCATCTCTCGTTATTAGAATACTTACTGGCTATTTAGCCTGCGGGTTTACGGCATTCTTCTTGACCAACTATCGACGACGACTCTGGTGTACATTTATTTATTTATTTATTTATGATGTAAGGTTACAAATAAGGTGGTTTTAGTATAATATGTTCGCTTACTCTGCCAATATTTGGCGTATAAATTAATAAAATAAAGAAAAAGAAGAATGAAGGAACAATAAATTATTACAAATTTGTCAAATAATATGTACATGTACAAGGGTGGGGCGGTGACCTCTTGCAATTACGTTGTCTGTCTCTTCGTTTGCCGGCTACTGCTTTCAAAAATACAAGCGACACTACAAATTACAGAAGTAGAATTAAAGTGAAATAGTAAATAATAATTCCCTCCAATTCCTAACAATTCCTGCAAGGATTAGAAATCGATTAATATTTGAAATGTAACTTGCACGATTCACTTTTTACCTCAAAATGTGAATACTAAACCAGTGCTAAAACTCAATATACATATTCCATACCGACTCTATCCGATTTTAGTTAAAATTCGATTATTTTTGTTACTAGGATTTTACAATTTGAGTCCTCCAATCTTATCCAATTGTAGCTTAATAGTTAGAGAATATTACTAGTCAACCTTTTTATCGATTAAATGTTACAAAAAACTATTCGAATGTTTCCTAGGAAGGTCTAGATAAGTCTAATCGATTTCATCCTATCTTACTAATATAAAGATTGTTTAGTAAAAAAAGGAACCCAACTTAGTTGACAAAATTGTGAATCAAAAGGTAGGATATTAACTACGTTTTAATTCCGCATTATTTAATTAATGTCTTGTATGAGTTGTTGTTAAAGCTTTTTAGTTGTATCAGAGACAATCCCCAACGTAACGACAACTTTTCAACTCTACTATGTCAACCATCGTCAAAACTCGTGCACTCTCGGATGCGATCGGTCGCTCTCGGGAGCGGTCGGGCGCGGTCGGCTGCGCGTGCGACGTTCTCGGCCCCGCAGGAAACAGGAAGTGGACTAACCGCGGGCTTCCGCTCCCATTCGCCGCTGCTGTTGGCCGGATGCGCACTGTTTCATTCACTACGCGGTGTTGACGGTGTATGCCATTGAAGTAATCTTTATATTTATAATCGTTGGGCGTTCGTTACTGATCTTGTAACCGCTGAATAACTTGAAAGATTGAGACTATGTTCATAATATACATTTGGTTTTTCTATACGATTCTTCAAAGCTATAACAGGATCCGATAAGAGGAGCTGTTGTTTACTTTTAACAAACTCTGTTTATAGATCAAAATTATTCTTATATTTTTGCCATAGCAGACAGTTTATATATAATTGCCTTACGGGGAACTAGCGGAAATTAGGTTGACGTGTGAAGCTTTTCTCTGTTATTATCGACGTTTGAATGTCCCCTTACGTAGTGAAAAATGCGCATTATGAAAATATATAGTAACAAAATAGTCTGTATAGCAGTAGATTTTTGAACTGTTATTGTCAGTGAATTCATTTCACATCACAGCCTGTAATCTAAGAGCCGACGTAGAAATTAAGACAGGAGCCACCTTAATGGAAATTATTACCGTTCACTATGGACTCCGCTCATGACTTCACGATTGATGCTAAAATCCTACCATTACCATGGCCAGGCAAGTTTAAATCCTACCATCATGCATGAGTGCCGTCTGGGTTAAGCTGGGTGGTCTACTGGATCCAGTGGTCTTCGTAGAAGGGACCTACCTATTGCTTCATCCATTGTTTAGCAGAGTGTATCACGACCAGATGTTGATTCGGACTAAAGGCAAAATTAAGCCACTGTACTTCTTGTAGAATTAAAGCTCAATTGTTGATGTACCAGTCTCCTATGTCAAAATTACAAAATTAATTTTATTCTCATTTTGTCATTAAATTGTTACTTGTAAACCTAAAATTGAAAATTACACATTGCAGGTTTTATTCGAATCAAACAATTTGATGGAACAGTATGAAGTTACTCAGTGTATTACTAATATATCAGTTAAAAGTGAACAAACAGGCTTGCATGTATCAGGTTGAATTGCAGTGATTTTGGTTGGAGTATAATTGACGTAAGTTATTTAATAAGTAAAAAAAAATACAATTGAATTTAATCTTTCTTCATTTGAAAACAAACCTAGTGGAATATATATCTAAATTTACTGATATTTTATTTTTAGATAAATATAAAATCACAGTAATGAAGAATGCTAATTATCCCACAATTTCCATTAAATCACAAATAAATAAGCTCTCCATTACTGTTACAATATTATGAACAGTATACTAATGACAGATCGCCAGTCAACACTACGACAGAACAGAACTAATTAAGAACTCTGACGTCAGAGTTATACCTATACATTAATGGCAAGGAACAGAATTTTAATGACAACAGCGCGTGACGTCACGGCTCGTGGGCGGGAGCGAAAGTTCGCGAGGCTCTCTATGAGTTTAGTACGTCATAACATTTGCTTCAACTCGATTGATTACGCAGTAACCTTTAGGGAAGGTATATACTGAAATACGTCACGCAGATCTGCGTCAGTTCAACATAAATGAAATTTCTTTGTTATTAGATTTTATGTAATTAAATTCATTCCAAGTTCAATGTTCGTATTATATTTCATTTACAGAATAAGCTTGGTACAAGGTGTTCCATCCATCGTTCAATCTAAGCCAGCCTCTGTTATAATTAATAGTATCAGGTGTTACTATTAAATAACTATTAATTTACTTTGCCACAATCCGCAAGCAAAATGTAGGATGGTTTATACTTCTATACACGCATAGAACCTAGAGAGAATCAGAGCCCAAAATCCCGCACCCTGCGGTCTGTAATTAGTGTTACTACCAAGACCAATTGAAACGGGGTCTTCATTATTACTTAAAACCGTGAATCTTGTCGAACGCAGAAACAAAAACAACATTAACGATCACGTTAAAAATAGATTTTATTTCGACAACATTATCTCATATCTTCGCGGAAAGAACTATTTGTATTACTTTGTGTTTACTGCCATTGATGTCGGCGGAAGCATCAATGAAACCCCGCTCCATTCTTACTTGACTTCCGCTAGCTATCCTTATCGCACACCGCCTAATTGTACCGGTAAAGTAGAGACGATAAGTGTTTTCACCGTTCGCGCCGCGATAAAACAATTTCATTGATTGTGAAAGTTGTCAGATTCAACTTTGTGCGAGTGGATTTAAATATCGAGTGGTAATTTATTTTTTGTTTCGGTTTGGAATGTCCGATAAGAAAAATTGTACAAGTTGTAAATAACTTTGTTTTAAATTTTTTTGTTATATTTTTATGTAAATAACATTTCAACTCGTGATTAGATGTTACAAACTTTTATGCTCAGAACTGAGTAGGGGAGATTAGGGCTGGTAGTGACATTGTTTTTTAAGTATCAAAATTTTTTTGTTAGTTTGATTGTTTTGTCTAGTTGTACGTTTATTTCATTGAGCAAATATTCAGGATTTATATTAAAAAAATCACATACCTACTAGTTTATTAGAAATTACTTAGACAAAGAATTTACTTAATTTCGATTCATCAAATGTTACAGAAATATCACAAAATTCAGTCGTTTGCGATGACACGTTTTTTTTTATCATTCGTTTTTTTATCATTCACCAAAATAGGGGTTGCTCTTTGTTGGGTATCACAGGATATTAATCCATGCTCAGTTTATTTTTATACGTCCTCATCCTTTCTAACACAACAAATTTATGTCCTTCGAGTGTGGGATGGGTAGTATTACTTTATTTTATGTCCGTCGAAATGAAGCAATAGGTACTAGGCATGTCGCAACTTGTCCGGAGCAAATGTAACGTTTAGCTTCAACACTGAAATTAACAATTCAATATTAAAAACAAATAAATATGACTGGTACCACCACTACTACAACCATTACTAGAATAATTACAAACAAAAAGCATTAAGGCATACATATCACATCACATCACATTTATCTCTGCCTTTGTAAAAAACAAATCTAGAATTAAAACTCCTAAAACTCATATAATTAAGTGAAATAATAGTTATGGTTCTATTATTAAATTAGTCCAAAAGACATTCATTCATTCATTCCAAGTTGTCCGTATCGTAAACATCTTACGCTTTAATTGCACCGGTCTCAGAGGAAGCATTAAGTAGGAAATAATAATTGACGCGAACAGGGAACATTGGTATCCGGCGGAAGTAACGCCAGGCGGCTCGGGAGGTGCCCCTTTCTTTTCTCTTAGGCCGCGCCCCGCGCACTTCATTCACCCGAGCGTGGGAGAATTTCGATGCCGCCGGAACCGTAAAGGATCGTGCACATGCCAACTATTAATCGGAAAGTTTTTAACATCGGAAGCCGTTTATAGTTTTTATAACTAGGCGTTACTTTATAACATATCATGCAACACAAGAAGAACATATTGTATGGATATGACTTAAATCTGTGATGTCGTTTCAAAACTGTACGATCACTAAAGCGTCTAAGATAATATACCTATTTTATATATATATGCAGTTGTATATACAGAGAGAGAAGTTGTATATACGTAGTTGCAGCAGATGAAAGTTTACTATTTACATACAGAATGTAATGCGCCCATCATCTAGCTGGTCAAATATTATAAAACAGTTACAGTACTGCGGACTCGGAGTATTCTGAAACACAGTGTACACGGCCCCTAGCACTTAACTCATGAATGAATGTAAACTCAAGTTATCCACAACGCCATGCGCCGTTTACCAGAACGCTCCAGTCGGCCGCTCGGGCGCGCCCGGCGGCTCGCTCCACTGACCCTGAGGATGTGAATGAACGCAACTGATCGATACCAAAAAGGGCACGAAACATCAAAATAAGAATAAATTTAAAATGAATAGGTTTGTTAAAGCTTTAAGCTATTGAGCGTGTTCGCTAGACAATAAGATACTGGTGAACTGCTTATCTTAGCTTCGGAAAACTTGATTTTTGTGTTCGCAAATTGTGACCGCACCTGAAAAAATTTAATATGTTACTTTTCGCTATTTCAAATTTACGTATGTACTCTATAATGTATACGTTGCTTATCTGCTGACAAAAACCACAGCAAACTGTACAACGACAGACAACAAAATACTTTATTTTTAAATGATGCAGTAGCTATAAAATGATAACTGGATTGAGTCTGATGGGATTCGTTATATGTATTACGTGTTTAACATGGATCAATTTTATTCAGAACTCTAATCAGTTTGGCTATTCGTTCAAAGATCTATTTACACTTCAAGGTATTTGCTCTTCGTTAGCATATTAATCAATATTAAGTCTGCCATAACATGACCGGAGTACCCGTTTTACCTTTGCATTGCAGCAACATCCTCTCTATTTACGCTCTTACTACTAATTTAATTTAATTTAATTTAAGTTTACTAATACTTACAGTCGCCGGCAAAATTTGGTCTAGAATATGGTATCGTGCGTGTACCATTAGATAATGGGTACTTTTAGAAACGATTTTAAAAGAAAATCACATCACGAACTGTTTAAATAAACTTGTAATTAATCTCGTATATTTATCATAGAAATGTGTTTTCATTCGCCTAAATTAAGAGTTTTACAGTGTACAAACTGTAAAAAAAAATATTTTCCTATTCGTAATATGAATAAACTCAATTTGCACCGCAGATTGATTTTCTTTTCTTCATTCTAACTTCTCTCAATTTCTAGATCAGATCAGATTTCTAGATTTCTTTTAGAAATAAGCAGTATTTCGTGCAATTTATTTTTATGAACAAATTAAGCATTTTTATTTTGATTGTTTTTGTAATAGTTTGTTATCTATCATTTCAATAAACAAATATCACAATACTGATACTTCCAATGGTTATGAATAAATGTGAGGAAAAGTTAAATCCAACCGATGGGTGGGAGCAACGAGATTTTATTTACGTGACCAAGCTATACTTAATTATAAATCGTTGAGGTGAGAAGGACTAAATTATTTTACTAAAAGAAATATCACAGAGCCTAGCACAACAGGTTTTGAACTTTAAATATCTTCATATCTTGCTATATATCAGTTTTCATTTGATTTTTAATACCACTGACAATATTTATTTCTTTCTGTACAACCTGACGTAGGTTCACTAAGGGAAGGAAATTAACGCTTGTGGATATTTGTCCCAGTCCACCTAGGACGATAGTGAGAGCAATAAATAAAAACATGAATGGATGCTGTTCCTTCACCTTCAAGGACTAAAGAATATTAAGTAATCTTTTATTTATTTGAAAGGTTGAATGAATAATTTATGTATTGCAAAGAATAATAAGGATTTGTGGTAACAAGAGATCTTAATTAAGATCCATAGAGTCTCACAATTATAATTAGTAAAAAATGCAAATTATTAAATGTAATATTATTCTAGATTATTATTTATAATTCATATTTATTAATATGCCATGGAAAATCCTGCATTGTTATTAAATTTATAATGATCAAAAATCTGCTATTTTAGTATTCAATAGATACAATACATGCATTTCAACCACTATACGACTTGAAATTCATGAACTTAATAATTAATCAATATAAAAATAATATAGGTAGGTATTAATTTAAACAGATTTGGTTGTCAACAGTCGGTCGAATATTGAGAAATTGTTCCTTATTATTTTCTCTTAAGATGTTTCGTGTGTTTGCTCTGAACTAATCGACATGAATTTGCCAAAGGAGAGCCAAAGTCCATTTTATTAGTATAGGCACACATCATACGTTACAAATGGGTCGGATAGTTAATTCGTGCTTGCAAATGCTGCGAATTAATAATGAACGCTGTCTTATTTGGTATTGGTAGCGCCATTAACATCCAAGCCGGTCCACGATCTAGTTCTCCATATATTCCGTGGTGGAATCGTGTCCAGTAAACGCCTGCGTTACGCGCGCAGGTCTGGTAATACGCGCGTAAAACCAACCGGTCTTTTTTATTTGATGCCTAATTCCCGCAGATGTACCTTATTTTTTGAGCGGCGTTGAATAATTTTAAATAACAGCATAATTAATGTCTATAACCAAAAACTCCACTAGATTCGGAGTAGCTAAACTTGGAACAATTAAAATTGTAACTATGTATAACGGATATTAATAAAGTAAATTGTATTATTAGTTTATAGAATTTAATATAATAACTATCATCATTATTATAACCCGAACTGTTTCACTAATGGGACTAAGGTCTTTTCTAGTTGTAGAGAAGTTAGCAGACTTCACACACTTTAAAGAACATTATAGAAAATTCTTCTGTTGCATACACATACATATTTTCCCAAAATAACTGTTTTCACCGAAATAAGAGATAATTAAATATTAAATTTTTAGTTTTAAAAATAAGATGTGCGTACTAGAGTCCGAGTACTTTGTCTGTAGTATATGAGTTCTACGTTTCAACCATACCATTTTTTAGTACCGTATAAATGTTCAGGAAATGTCAGATAAAATATGACTATATCTAATACTGCCTACTACTCTTTTTTTTTTATTTTTGGATGTAATCTTCGCAAAACAGTCACAATTGTGATAAGTATTACTTACTATACATTAAATTGTTTTTATATTTTACACGTTTTTCCGATAGATAGTAACATAAGTAACAATACACTTAAGAGACACCTGACAAAAATATCTAAGAGCATGTCTTTCAAAATTGGTCTTAGTAGGTTCTTCGAAAAACGTGCCTATTTTAAGTGTAGGTCGCCATATGACTACCGAGTACCGACAGCTGTTTCATTCAGCTCAGGAGTTGCACCGAACAAGTCTATAACAACACAAGTCAATGTGGTCCGACAAATTATATTGAACTGTGTGTATCAAAGTATCAAAGTATAATGTTGCTTGCAGGACTCTATATGGTTGAATAAAGTTAGATTTAGCAATAATTATGTAAGGTCCGTTACAGGCAGTGAGCGCTTCCCACCTTGGAACAGCGCTTTCATTAAAGAAACCAGTAAATAATAGTGAAAACTTAGAGTGAATCTATACATCGATATTGTAATCTGCAAATTGCATGGCTCTGAGTAACTTATAGTCAAGATCTTTGAATATTGGTACTACTATGTGCTATATAGATATATACTATTTGTGTACTTTAATATTTAAAAAAATATTAAGTTTTGCAAAAAAACGTTCAACAGGTAAGATTGCAAATGCATTTGCGTATAGTCCAATTAAATATACGGCTAAATATTTAATTCTGTCGTAGATCTCTGAAAGAAAGCTTACCATCTGAAAAATGTATGTCTTGAAAGTGTTTTTCAAATAATTTACAGTATGTATGAATTTAACAAAAGAAATAAGCAGCTGATTATGCGCCAAAAAGGTTTAGAAAAATAACAATTGTTTTTCAATTTTTTGTTATTACTTAACTTTTTGTGTATAAAATCATATCAATAATTTCACTCAACAATCTAGCCGAAGAAATTTCTGTGTTGTAATAATAATTGAAATATCAATTTGTTCTAGATCCAATCATTTTCAACAAAAATATTTATATTTGTCTACTAATTCAAAATCAAATGTACTTATATAAAAATGGAATTAAAAAAAAATCTAAAACGAAGTCTGTATTTAATTTTGCAGGATCCATCATGCTACAAAAAAGATGAATGGAACGCAGAGGTCCGCAATTGATAAAAATTTAATGGGTCAAGCTGAATGGAAGCAACATCTGCCGCACCAGGTGTCCGCCATCTTGTGTTGCGACGTGCCCGGACAAAGGGTGAGGCAGCCCTACGCCGAGCTGCGATCTGATAACATCTTGAATTATGGCTGCGTTTAAATTAACATTTTTTATAATGAATGTAGTAGTATATATTGGATTGGTAAGGCTGAGCCTGACTGGAATATGCAATATCTATAAACATTATTTGTCAATTAGACGAATTAGATAGTTAATTCCTAGAGTTTATACGATATTATAACTCGACCGCTACAATGTACAAGTTACATAAAATAAGTTTTTTAAGAAACAAATAAATTAACTTTTCCAAATAATTGCAATTCTCTCCTACCAAAACGAGTCATGACAAAATTTGAAATAACTGACTTCACAAATTAATCTAAGAATTTGATTAATAATAAGTTTTCTTTCATCAACAATATTTGCAACCATATAAAGTTATATTAATTTTAATTTAGGTAGAATTGAGATTAAATATCTATTCTACTTCCAGCGTAAGCTTCATACTGGAGAAACTGACATCGTCAGCAACCGGTTGAATCATAAGTAGCGAGTACAGACGGATATCTATTTTTACGCGATATGAACTTAAATTAATTAGTGGCCGTCATTTAATCTGTGGAGTGTAAGTGGATGCGTTCCCACGGCGAGCGGCGGTGCGGCGTCGGGCCGGAAACGCCCGCGCCCTAAGCCGGGGCCCGACACGCCTCTCACGCACGCTCCTCACTGAACTAGAGGTGAGTATACCGTGTGCTCCCTTAACTCAGCTGCGAAATACACCGGGAAGCACGTTTGGCAAAATGGTTAGGATCAAGGAGTTAATAGGGTCGCTAACTGACAAGACAGTCCCGGATACGTAATTTACCTATTAAGTGCCTACCTAATCTATGTATATATTTGTAGAGGTAGGCTCCCACTTTATTTATTCAAAATTTTTTTACTAGGTTTTTTCATATTGGTGATGTAACGCTGTTTTAATTAATATGAATAAAACTTATTAAAGTGAAGAGTCTCGTTGTAAGCGGAGACCCGAGCCCAACAACAGGACAATCATGAGTTGTAATGATGAATGTTGAAATAAAGTGTATTTCTTAATTTCTATAGTAACGCCCACAGCATTAGGATATTCGTAAAAAAATTCAGGGAACTCGCAACTTATTTTGCGATCAACCGTTCAATTGAAATACAATTGATAACAATATCCAGAACGATTATGTTACAGTATGGTCATGCTACTTCTATTCAAAACATGGGTAGTTTTGTTGATACTAGACATTTATGCTTCTTTCCGTTCCGTTCCATATCCGTTCCGAAGTTTTAATAACTGCAACGTTTATTCAGTTCACAATCCATTTGCAAAATGTATACAACCAGCCGTATATGGCTGCAGGGAGACGAACGTTAATTAAATCGGGGCGTTGGTTAAAATGGAAATGTAAATGTGCTTGCCACTGACGTGTTTATGTTAATTGGTTTTATGACAACAATTATCAGCCCATAATTATCTCGTGGCCCATCTTGTGTCTCAGCATAAAAGAGGTTTAGGCTTAAAGGAGATGTTGGCAGCTAAGTACGGGTTGACAGTTTTCGTTTGTCATTGAGAACGTTATGGAGAACTTTTAAGTTTGAAGGTTTTCTCAAAATAATACGATTTTATTGCAGAAAAAGTTTAGAGTATGAGTCGAACCCAGGTACCTCTAAGAAGAAACAAATATTTTCACATGACGTTATCTTATGATGCAGAAGATTTGACAAGTTCGGTTTATAGTTCAAACCAAACACAGGTTCAACATTGATAATTGTTGAATTTTATTAGAACTACCACTATTCAATTATATCAAATATATGCCGAAATTCGGGCCCATCGGTAATTTAATATATTTGCTCAATATTATATTAATTAATTTATGACAACCTGACAATTCTTTTTATTTTAAAATCGGTGTAAATCTGTAATTTTAGGTACTCATTTTGCGTAGCCTGACATTCACCACAATCTAAGCCTATTTATTCCACATGGTCAGGTTTCCTTTCACGAAGTGAGCGATGAAGATTTACCAAACTGCCACGCAAAAAAAGTTTCACATATAACATATAGTTGCATGTCTTAAGCAGTGATAGCTTAGTGGTTTTGTTGGTGTCTCTCACGGAAGACGCGAGTTGGATTCCTACTGGCAGAGTAGCAAGCTAAAGGTACGCAGGTAAAGCACCATATCACCACACTCGAGTACCGTAGGGATTAAATTGAGTGTTACAGAGCCTAGTAACCTTCAATTGGAGAGACCTTTCACCATAGCCTCATCCGTTATTGCGCACGTAGCAGGTAGGTAGTGGCATGATCCCAGCTTCCTTTCATCTGAAAATACGTTTGTAATGCCTTAGTCATTATGGATATCTGTGACGACGATAACCACTTATCATCAGTTGGTGAACCTGCTCGTGTCCGAGAAATTGTAAACGCCGGTCTTTTAGTTGCCGCGTTTTCAGCTGATTTTTATTTAACCGCGTGAATTCCGATTGTCCATACTTTTGGTTTTTAATGGATAATTAGGTCAAATTTTAAGTACCCTTTTATTACATATTTAGAACGGGAATCGAGTACTGAGTATCCCCTATTAATATGTTAAGTGACTTACCAGTCAACCTGTAAAACGTAAAAAAGTAGAAATGAAATTTTAACGGAGAAGTGGAAACTCCCTCCGCCGCTGTCTGCCTCTCACCACGCGATATATCGTCTACCCTCTCCACGCGGCCGTAACGCTTTTTCGTAACACAAAAAATCCTAATACCCTATCTAACATCTATATAGAAGTTTCCCTTCAAAAATATGCGGTAGTTATTACTATAGTGACGTGGAAGTAGGAGATATAGCAAAGCAACGACAGCTTCATACAAAGAACTCGCGCAAAGGCCGCAAGATTGACCAGACCTGCGCAAGGCGCGTGCCCACAAACAAAGCTTCCAGCCTTTACAAATAATAAGAACACAAAACTCTGTTCCAGCACTTTGTTTTATTTCGTAACAGTCCTCTAACGTAAGGAAATCTGAAACCCTCGCCCGGTACGGGTCGAGCGAGCAAACTTAACGACACAATGGGCTGTAATGTGGATTCAATTTTGTTTTTATTTTTTGGCGGTTTCTTTCTACTTTCTAGGGTTCCATATATTCGGTGTAAAACGGATCTCTTTTTGGATCACTAGTGCCTATGTAAACTATGCATTGGATATTTAAGATATTGTTAATGTAGGTAAGTTATGCAATTTATATAGTGTTCTAAACACGTTTTTTAGTGATTTTTGTTTGTCTCTCTATGTGTCTTTGTATGTATTACGCGAAAACGAACCGATCCCCACAATACTTGACATATTTATTACTTACATTATGGGTACCCAGAATATTTTTAAGAAAAATTTGTATGGAAATTCCGTTAAGAAGGTAACAAAGTTTTGACAGATTTGTGTAGCTACTGCAATTTGTTTTTTTTAAATTCATAGAACTAGGAATATCGATGTATACATGTTTATAGTGCAGTTAAAAATCCCAAATCCACAGACACTGACGACCTGAACAAGCAAGTTATAGATTTACTAGGTTTTTGGTACTCTATCTTTCCTGCGGGCAATGTCAACTTTCCCCGCTTATGGTGCACCCGACTAAGCGACCTATTTTGCCTAATACCTGATTTATCCCCTATCTAGTATGAATAATCTGTTGATACTAGAGCATGGAGATAGGGGTTTTTAACTGCCTGGTCAAATACCATTTTCAATCCAGAATCAATTGTGAAATTTTATCGTGTTTTCATGGCAATGTTATAGAGCCAATTAATTAACGAATCCCTCGCTGCCTTGTAAGACATAAACGTGTTAAAGATGCCTTCGGTGTTAAGGTTATACCGATGGGTGGCGGTGATCATTTACCGTTAAATTGGATGGTAAGCTAAAGAAAGTAAAGGTAGTGAGAGACACCTGCTCATCTGCTTATTTGTCGAATCTTGACATAAAACACCACAATTTAATTAACAGTTGTGAATTTTCAAACGGTAGTCGGTCTCTTTAGGTGAATCTCGGTGAGCAACTATAGGGGCATACGATAGGCTCTTTTCGAAATCCCATGTGTATTCTCTATAACTATAATAGTAATGACTGAATATATATATTTCCATAAAGAATACTTTTTAATTTGTACCACAATATGCGTTGTTTATAGCAAAATATTTATACTTACTACTAAGGTGTTAAAATGTGCCTATCCATTTTCTCCCCAAAACCCATAGAAAAGTGGCAGACATTATCATTAAGCTTTTACCTTATCTTTAATTATTTCTTATAGCAAATAAATGGTTTTGTGATCTAAATTTGACTGTGTAAATTTTACTGCTACTCAGATATAAATATGCACAAATATGTTTAATAACATTTAGTATCATAAATAAGCAATACAGGTAAGTAATGTATACTACTCGTAATATTATAATGAGGGAGTGCACATTTAGTGAGTATGTGTGTATGTCTCCGCATATTGTCCGCATTTACCCTCCATAATCTTCAGAACCATGGCACTTATTTGGAAAAATTCTTTATTATATTAATATTTAAGAATAATGATATACACAATTCTACAAAACGCCATATCGAAACTAGGAATCTCAGTGCTTCGATCCATACAAATTCGTCAATATTTTTTTCCCAGTCTTTCGTCTGTTGAATTGAAATCGTACATAGCAGTGCAACATGCAGCGGGTATTGTATTTGGAAGGGTGTATGCGACCGAAGCCCTTCGAAGGACGGAATGTGCCGGCAGGTGTGCTTAAGGACATGTGCGATGGGTTATTATGGATACGCTCAAGGAAATATCCTTATAATACGAGTATATTAGTAAACTGACTGACTTACCTACCTGTGTATGTTTATTTACCTGCCAATAAAAATATATAAAAAGGAATGATACTATGATATATATGTATCTACACCAATTTTCATGGCAATGGTGACTTACAACAAGATGTAAGATAGATTACACACTATCTCCATGAAAAGTACGTATATATATATATATATATATATATATATATATATATATGTGTGTGTGTGACCTTTAGTTACGTAGATTGAAGTAATTTTGAAAACTCGTCTTAAGGGGTAAAATAGGAAATGCCATTTATATGTGTCATTATTGTGTTTATTTATGTGTCATTTTTACAATTATATTTTATGTAATTTAAACTTAATTTAAACTATATTTATATTGCTTAGGAGCAGAGATAGGGGGTGATTTTTTTCGGAGAGTTGTAAATTTTTTTATTTTCCTGCAACTTTTTTATTTTTTTATAATTTTTCAATATTCATCCTAGAGAAAGGAAAATAGGTGTTGAAGGTTGTTTGCCTGTATGTTCTCATCTCATCATCATCTGTAGTTTCAAAACTCGGAATTTTCAATTTAGAAAAACTCTGCTGAACAGTTCCTCTTACTGGAAGTCGGTTGGCTCTGTACCACCCTGGTAAAATACGCCAGTATTTTCCTTCTAGATTCGACCGTGAAATGGTTTTGTTTTCCACTTCAGTGTCGGAAATAAATAATAACCACTACATATTGAAAACTTCGCACAGAATTCTCTATGTTGAGGGTGGCATGGACATATATCACGTATGTATGTCATCACATCCACCCGGCACACCCGAGAACAAACATTTATTTGTCAGATCAATATCTATCCCGAACCGGGAATCGAATCCGGAACCCCTCGTTTTGCAGGTAGGAATATTACAATCATGTCCTTAAGGAGGAGTTCTTAGTTCCATTGCTTTGGTGTTGCGAACGGAAAGGGCGGAGGTGACCATTTACCATCAGGTATTGACATAAAGAAATTAAAAAAAACAGGTCGTCATGTAAACAGTTTTTATGCTGTCTTTCCCAAGTATGCTGTAATCAAAATAATTAATAATATAATAGATATCGATATTTATCATAGGGATCTAATGAAATTATTTAATTTTAAAATAAAATTATCCAATATATAGTAACGCATTGTACCCGTTGTTCTTGTTTTGCTTAATTACTTACTCCTTGGGTACTTTGTCTCGTCCAAAGTGTTATCCATATGATAGTTTCGTGTGTAATTTTCGGGAACCACATGTCATTTCCTTTTGAGCCATATGCGGGGCAGGGCGGACGCTGATTTCAATGGTTAACAACGCTTATTATGTCTGTGCTGCGCCCCGAACGGGTATTCTGCGAGGAAACACCCGCACGCCGTGTGTTTCATCAGCTTTGATTGCAAAAAACATATCGGCATTGTTTAGCGCGACCGTACCACTTGGGGCTTTTATGTACAACGAAAAACGCAGCAGAAATCACGTGTTGGATGTCGTGTTGAAGTCCGCGTGTCCCTATTTAAGGTGTTCGTTTGAATTCTTCAATATGATATATAATATATATTGATAGGGTAGCGCAGGACCGATCGTTGTGGAGATCCTTGGGGGAGGCCTATGCCCAGCAGTGGGCGTTGTCCAGTTGAGATGATGATGATGATGATGAATATATATTGTCCCAAAACATTCATGCATACTTTTAGGACTTATAGACTATTGTAGAAACCTATATTGTTATAAATCATAACTAATCAATTACTGGTTGTCACAATAACGGGAGTTAATACGGGGTGGAATAAGGTCTCAATCAATCACGTTTACTAAGTTCATGTTGGTAGCCTTAACATACATTTGAGAACACAAGGACCAACTCTGAGTTTTTTTTTATTAAAATAAGTAAAAATTGATTTCAAATACACGCACATTTTCGGGGTGCTTACAGGTTTTAAGCGGTAGGCTGACGCACAATTTAAATCTCTTTTTGAGTATTCCACTACTGATTTAATGCCGAACTCAGGTTCCTTACAAAATACTAGTCTTTCCACCATGCTGGATAATTATAGGTTTTTGTTATGCATTTGCAAAGCACAAACCAACAAAGAATAATAAACGTTAATACACTCACATGTTCAGGATTCCTTGACTCGAGGGCCATCGCACGCAGACGAATAGCAATACACGAGATCAAATATTAATGTTAGATGAATATCTACCTCGTCTAAAATCGAATCAGGAACATATGATCGATAATTAGTATCATTACTGAATCGACTGCAACAGGTTCGTCATATAAAAAATTAAAATGTGGTGTCGTGGGACACCAGGTAGGAACGAAGTTCCTTCGGCTAATGTAGAATCGATACAATTGCAAAAAAAATCGTAATTCAAATTATCAACTAAAATAACAAAATAATATTATTATAAGTAATTCTTATTAATCAGTCTCGTCATTAAATTCTATTGCTGAAACTATTGGCTTGAGAAAGAGAAAGGTATTATACACTACTCGCTTGTGTATACGACTGTCGCGCCTGCGCACGTCTCATTTAACGGTTTTATTCCACTGACTTTTTCTTACGGTTTTACTATCACATTTTTTTTAGTTCGGTCGCGCAGCAAAATCCCTATCTCCTCCAAGCCTGCCGTAAGGAACTTCGTTCCAAAAACGTACAATAAATTTAATCTACACTGCGGTCACCTTCGTGAAAGCGTATTACCTATTCTGTAACTAGTAAACCGCTCTCGCTTCGCTTGGGCATACGTTTAGAAATAGCATTCGCATTGTTTAAGGTAAATTGTAGTTCCGTGAATAGTAATGTATAGCAGCAGCAACCAGACATTTAAAATTTGAATTACCTACAGTACTGTTAATAGAATGTCCATATTAACTTTTATTTCCTTTTCTGGGGGAACAGATCCATTTCCCGGGATAAAAAATATCCTAGATAGATTACATATACCATAATAAAACCTAGTAAAATACTTAGTAATGTGATTTTCCAAATCTATTCTGTGGTTTTAGTGTGATACGTGGTCAGACAGACAGATTGACAAAAATTCAAAAATAAAAATATTTTTGATCTCTATATCGATAATAGAGTTTACTTAAGTTAAAATATCCAAAAAATATTCCTCGTACAGATTCGACAATACAGTTTAATTATTAGAATAGATTACGGTCCTTCCTACTCATAAATTGACCAATACTGTACCATAGACAAAAGTGATAATTCATAGGTGTTTGCTCAGGAAACATGAGCAATACATGCTAATACTGTTCATAGACATCTCATGTTTTAAATAAGGCAACAATAACAAGATAGCGTTATCGAATACAAGGAATGTTTGTATGAGTGACATAATCGTGGAACGATTTCTCAATAGTGTGTCGAGTACATTGTATAAGCGATGAGATGTGGATATTGGTATAGTTTGCAAACAATGCCATTGTCACTAAATGCGCGGTTATCTCGTATCGATGTCTGACTTAAGAGTTTATTCGACTCGTCGCAGCCGTCCTGTCTAACTAGAACCTCACTCGTGATGAGAATAACTTCGACGTACTCGTACCTACCTATATAGGTCTTTTTAATCTTTATACCGCATTAAATGGTATTTGCAATAGAAAATCTGTCTACGTGAAATGAAATATTAAATGTCTTGGCAAAATATCAAATAATAATACTTGGTATGCGAAGTCAATGTTGCAATTATGCAAGTATTTGTAAGAACAATAGAAGGCTAGAATAACGCTTTATTCAGATTCGATGTTAAGATTCCTTATTATGTGTTGGTAATCATTTCTAAGTAGCAATGCAGGGTCCGCTACTTCTATTTATAAGTAAAATTACCTTAAGTTATAAATGATAATGTTCTAAACTGTAAGGAACTAGTCACACTATATAATAGTTTTAACCAAAGTCAAAAAGCAATGCCTGAATGCCTTACCTGAGAGTGTAAGAAAATCATTCAGTAAGAAGAAAAAAAAGGTTTTGAGAGTTTTATATACGATCATATCTTAGTGTTATAAATAAAAGATAAGAATTTATAAGATAAATTATATTAAATTGTTCTAGGTGGTTACAATAAAATAGATCACAACAGCATATAAGAAGCAATGGCATAAAAGAAGTATAAATAAGTCACTTGGTAAAACAGTATTGGCCCGTCATTTTCCGGCGTGCAACGAGCGGAGGCATCGTAGACAGGAGCGTACATACATACGTTTAGGTCGCATGCGTTCCGGCGTTCAGGGCGCGCAGACTTCGGAGTCGAGAGTGAGAAACTTCCAGAGAGTGTAGTTGTAAGACGTTCCGAGACTGTTTGCGTTGAGAGACTTCCAGATACTATTCGGGTTAATTGACTTCTAGTGACTTTATTTGTTGAGAAACATTCAGAGGCTGTATTTGTTGAGAGATTTCTAGTGATATTGCCCTTACTGATCATTTGTTGAGAAACTTTCAGAGGCTGTATTTGTTGAGAGATTTCCAGTGATTGTTCTTACTGGTCAAACAGCTCGCCTTTTATACCGTTTATTCTAGAAAGTTCTTTTTTAGCAATTCAATTTTGAATTTCTCGTCAAGCTAATAAATCTTGTTAGAAAGGGGGGCAAAAACATACATATTAAAAATAGATGTAACAATGATGACATAATTTAAAACACTTGCCAAATATTTGACAATATTGACAAAATATTCATCACAATAAAATTAATTAAAGAAATTACAAAATAACCCGATAAAAAAAATAACGAAAGACGTTTTATGTTATATTTAAAGTTACAAAGAATGGAAGTACCTAAATACTACATATTTATCAAGTTTATTACGTGTTATATTATATGGTAAGTCCGCATATAATATTTACATATTTATTTATTTATTTATTTTATTTATTGCACCAACAAGATATACACTAAACATTCATAAAATATTATCTAAATTTTGAGGCCAAGTGCTACCTCAATTATAGGTATAAACATCATGCTTATTAAGTAAAAGTGCATCAAATTAAATTAAATTATTTAAATTACAGTTATTAAAATTACTTTACAAAACATTATAATTACATTATTATTACAATTATACTGAATAATACAAATACATACAATTAAATTAAAGAATTGAATTTTGCATACATTAAATTAAATTAACAAAATATAATTTTTAATTTTCAATGAGTTGAGACGTTAACTTCTTAAATATTGTATAGGAATTTGAAAAAATATCAATCTGAGGGGCTTTATGTTAAAGTATATTTATTTATACTATATATTTTAGAATTCAAGGTAATTTTTAGGTACAAATGTAAACATAGTCTTAGTCGATTTTAACGCCAATTGTAAAACACAATAAAGGGTGAATAAATAAACAAGTATTGTATTACTATAAATTGTTTTTGGAGATGCTTCAGAGCAACACAAATAGGATGATCTAGTATCTAAAAAGGGGCAGAAGCGATCCTCGGCTGTCATAGTCTTTGAATTTACCCCTGTACTACTTTTTCAATGTCTATTGAAATACTTCGGAGATGAAAATTTCACTCAAATGTGGAAATTAACGATCTGACTGTTTTTAATTAATTCTTTCAATCGTGCCTTAAGCATCAAGGCCTTAAAAACATGCATTTTGTTGTTACTGAATATTATTTTAATAAATAAAAATCTCTACACATCATTGTGTCCATCAGCCGGCATCAGGGATCCTTGATTATCCCTCTTAAATTTATATAATAAAAAAATTTATAGATATTCTCGCAACTGTTACGCCCTTTAACTATTTGTACAATCTATCGCCTAGAAATTTTTAAGCATTCTAGCACAAAATATAGTAAAGTGTCAATAAAACGCAAAAGCTCATTACCACGAACCGTTTAACGTTATGCTATTTTTCATCGCAATAAAATCAGCAGTGTGTATGGTATACTTACTTTCTAGGCAATGACAATATTCAAATAGAAAAACGTAACGCGACTTTTAATAACAACTGTTAATTAACACAGCTGTTTAGGCTGGCTTAATTTTAGATATTTAATCAGTCGTTACTTCGCAGCAATCCAAATTTACTCAATTACTATTAATAATAATTGTATCAAACTAGATTATTCTACTTTGATACAATTAGCGAGCGCAATGTTATGATATATATTCGTACCTTAGTCACGCGTAACATCTCTCTTCCTCTCACAAAGGAATCTCTCAACGCCCTTATGATAAATAAAAATAGCATCCCCAATACGTATTTCACCCCAAAATGAATCATCATCAGGGTAAGCATACTCTACGACTGTTAATTGCAAAGACATTTAATTAGTAATACGTATATTATTTGTATAAGTTATTACTGTCTCTATTAAATAATTCAGGTAGGTAATTAATAAACTTTTATCTGGCAAAGATCCTTATTTCACCTTCCTTAAATTAGTGCTTTTAAAATCCATTTTGCTGCACCGATTTCCAATCGCAACCGATTCGCAATGATTTGAAAATTTTCAAGTCTTTGAGACTTTAAAAACTCTAAATTGCTTCATGATTATGACATCCCAAATTACCGACGAATAAGCAAACAAACAAAATTTGTTCAAAAAGCACTACTTTTAGGAAAGTAGGATGATAATGTTGCTAGAATGAACTAAGCCTATATACGAATACCAAAATAAAATTGGTTTGCACTTTTTGAAAAGTAATAATCCAGTGACAGTGATTTTCTGATAATTTAGGGACATTCCTAAGTCTGTATAGACTTAGACATCTACTATTTGTCTGTTCTGAAACTTGAGTAATTGACTTGGTCGTTTTCTTTCCTTCAGCAGCATATGGCATGGTGTATCGATGGTGACGTGACGAAATTAAACGCGCAAGAGGCGAACAGGACACGGCGCACGGCGTATGCGCGAACATTAGCATGCGGTGACACGCGCTCGCCGGAAGCCGCGCGCGGGAACACGGCCCCGCACTTACATCCAAGATGGCGGCGCACTTACAGTGAATCGATAATTAACGATGATAACCGATTTCATATTTCAAATCCATCGCACCTTAATAAACAAGATGTGATGTAACCTGGACCATACAGGGACCGCGATCGCGCCATCTGAATGCGAGCCCACGACTATCCTTGGGCCCACCAAAAGGGTCTCACAAAACAGATCGCCTCCATCATTATTATTAAGGAGCTGTCCGCTGCGATAGGAGGTCGTTGGAAGTGTAGGTACCTTTGCGCGTGTTCATTTTTTATTGTTGATTGTCTGGCTTCTAAGAATCACCAATAATAATAATTATCGCCTGTGAACGGCCACGATTCAATGAATCTTCAGAATACCATTCGATTCATTTGCATACTATATACAATATCGATGCTCATTAAACTTGCTAATATGTACCTACCAATAGCGTTGTGATCCTAAAATATGTATGGTGACCTGTAAAATTTAGAAATACTTAGATAACCAAAATAACGTTGTTAATGTGCTTTAAAATAATTCACTAAATCACCACTTAATGTAAGATGAGATTGAAGTCGAGTGTTTACTTACAAATAGTAAACAAAACTCATATAGACTCAACATAATGATGATTCGTTATAGAATTCATAACTACCTTGCCCTTGGGTATATTTTTTATAAAAAAAATATTTTGAACTTTTAGAAACACTGTGATCACTGTAGCATAAATATATTGGATAGCTATTTTATAATTGATAGTTTCGCTGTCACCAATAAATGCAGCGCCACCCTGCGGAGTGTCCCTAATCATTTTTCGCTTTGTTTTAGCCGCAATATGTAAAGTATTTATATTATAAATATATAAGCCTTTTAAACAATGATGTTATTTTTCAATTGGTATCAATTAGTTCCATTTACCATTTGTCTTTAAATTTGAGTGTCGGGCGGAAGTGCCAGTCATAGTCGAGCGCGTTCACGTTCAGTTTTTACTGCTACCCTCAGTAACGCTTCACTGCACTACGCGCTGTTCTCCTGTTAAGCTACGGCTTCGAGAAGTCACGACGACCGCGATCTACGGCAATCGTTCCTATTCTTTTTATAATATAATCGCTTTTTATCGCTCGAAATCCGTGTCGGTGTTGTTTTCTTAATCCACTCTTAATACTGTCATATTGTCCTCAACATTCTTTTACATTTTCAATAATCGCTTTGATGTATTGACAGCCCTTTTCGTTAAAATGATTTTCTGACGTATTTATGTCGTATACGAGTACGCTACTAAGATATTTTTAATTTAGCTAAGGTTGTTATAACCATTTTTTCGAAATAGGTTAACAGGTTTGTAACTTACCGTATTAGAACCGTAGGCTCTAATGTTGTGGTAATAATTAGATAGCTCCAGTTACACTTTTTGACCTGATTTATAATAATTATTAATTATGTACACCATACTCCTCAATCTTTAAGTGTTTAATTACGTACACAGGAAATATTTTACACAACGCATACCCTCAAAATTGTATTTTACTTTATAGATAAGAGAGACAAATCATTTTATAAATTGTGTCACATTTGTATATAATTATATTGTGTCATTATTTTTCCTCACACATTGTATTATAAGATTTTTTTCATTTAATTTAGTTAATTATTAAGTCCTGTTTATTCCTTATTTATATATTTATTATTTTAGAAACTGTATGCAAGCTTTTTACCTTATAATTTTGTATGTAAGTCTTATGCACTTCATTGTTTTAACCAATTGCTGGCTGTTATGGTACTCTCGAGATCTGATGATGAAGTTAAAAGGTGGCCACGGGAACTCCAGAACTGCATATTATAGTTAAAAATATATAAATTTGTATGGTGCTACTACTACGAGAATGCAGTTTATATATCTACAATGTGTCAAGGATTTGTGGACTTTTCTGGTTATAACAAAATTATTAGCACACGTTTGGACCTAAATTAAAACATTTTACAAACTACACTTTCTTAAAAGGGGAAGCGTTGCGCCTTTCACTGTTCGATTATTACAAAGAGAATCTAGTTTTTAATATTGGAGGGGGAAGGCTCCAGGCCAGACCAGAGCCTCCGAACCAGAAGTTTCCTATACTTTAATGACTAAATCGTATACGAGACGGGTTGACATTCTACCTCACCCCGGGAACTAACTGCCCACATCAACGTGGTAACGAGTAAAATTGATTTCTAGACGCTCTAGTAACCGGTGGGAGCCGCTAATAGAGTTATTACAGTTACGACAGTAGTCATATTTAAATTTTGCACCATAATCATAGCTATCCAGTTTGTCTAAAGATTTAATTACATATTTTCTCGAAAAATACCAAAAAAATATGATCACACTGCCAAAGTAGGTAATTGCAAATCCACACTACCCGTAAACTGTTCAGTGAATTAAAATGGTATCACGCCGACTCTGCCCAGATATTAATTATAGTATTTTTTCAATTCAACTGATTTATTAGGCGAAGCCGTATTTAGCTGTATTGGGGCGGCTTTAGAATACTACCCCCAATCCCATGCTGGCAGAACAGGGTGTCGTAAGAGGCGACAGAAGCCAGCCTACTTGGTGGTAGGGCTTCGCGTATGGATTATATTATCAGTATTATTATTAAGTCATTAATATAATTACTGGTATTATTATCCTTCCGTGAAGCCCGCCTGGCTAGCTACCACCTTCCAGCTTTAGTCAGCCGCCAAACGACTCGTCGTGTTCCGGCTGGGGGCTTGAGAGCCAGTACATTCTTTCTAACCTTCTTCTCATTTCCCGGCCGACAACGCCTTAGTGATACCTATTGTCTTGCTGATGTCCATGGGCGACGGTGACCACTTACCATCAGGTGGCTCGTCTGCTCGTTTGTCGGCTATTAACATAAAAAAAAAATAAAGCTGGCCCCGATTATTAGTAATAGAGATTATTATGATCAACGGCACCAAACAATAGCGTGCCCGTGCATCACGCGACGCGAGTGACGTAGCAGTGATGACGTCGGGCGCGATGCGAGGCCGCTGACCTGCAGTCGACGAGAAATCTGTTTTCAAATGCATTTTCAGAAATGCACCGACCGTTATTGCACGGTTCAACCAAATCAATTCACGTTGATTGAAAAGTTCAGAAATGCTTCTTCGTAACTATATTGAATTTTCCGTATTTATGTTGACGTAATTAAGTATAATGCAACATTATTTATTGAGCACCCCAAACACAATGAATAACAATACACAATAACAAGTAAATTAAATTAAAAAACGTATACACTACAAGCGGCCTTATCACTATACAATAGATCTCTACTCGCAGGTCAGTTTATTTAAGTTGCTGCAGAGAGACGAACTTCTTACCATTCCATGGATTCACCGTGCTGGTGCTGGGTCCATCGTGCGGCTTAGGGAGAGACTCCGATCAATTCCTGCGACTTGTGACCCGGGTGTAGGTTTAAGGGGACCCCCTTTATGATGCGATATAAAAATATAATATTCGTTAAAAGGCACATGTTTATACAAAAGTCTACCGCTTCCATTTAAGTCAACAACGCCTCGGTAATTCTTACGTGTTGTGTGTGGTGTTACGGACGTCCATAGACGGCGGTGAACACTAAATGTTGGCTGTACCTTTGCCAATTATTCAGATAAAAAATGGGTACAATTTTAAAGAGACACGGCTTTAGTGCGAATGGACAAAATAAACTTTTTGACCTCCGCCTGACTTACCGTGGAAAATTGAAAGGCAGGAATGGATGGAATCGGCATAGCTGCTATGGATGTAATGGTGTCATCACAGGTTGAGGAATTCAGGGAAGAGGAGGATAAAAAGTGAGATTTTATGTCCTTTAAAGGAAGCGTGGGATCATGATCAGGAGTTTACGGTTTACAAATACCACGAGATTTTAGAAACTTCCAAATATTCGCTGGAAAAGATTTTATAATATTGTGTTGAATATGACGGCGTTTCGCATTTCGTACATCTGATTGTTCCTAGCAGTTTTAAACAATTTTCACTGTTCCTCGGTACGGAGTCTTCCTAAATTCCCGATATCTTCTAATCTTGGCCATTTTTACTCCCCTCGTCAACGACGGTGCTGGAGGACACTTCATTCGCACTTTACGTAGTTACTTATATTCCATTATGCTAGATCCTAAGAAAAGAAAGATTGTATCTTTTGAAGATTGGATTGACCAGCATAATAGAGAGCAGGGAGTACATTAGTATGGTACTGCTCGTGTATTCATCTCCGAATGCCTAGTACCGATGCTTGCGCGTACGGCAGTCTACAAAATAAGATAACTTATTATTCGGTATTTTATTATCAATGTTTCGTGCTTTAAATTAAGTACAGATAATATACGTAGCGAAATACGTACTTATAGCTAGATCCGAACTTTACATCGCAACTAAAAGACCAGGCAAATTGATCTCTGTATTCAATAACGGACTGCTACTTGATTACAAAATGAACTCCAAAATCTTTAGTTTACGACATATAAGTTGATACTCGCATATTTATAAGCCAGAGTATCTAAACTATTATTCAGTATTTTCCGCTAAATTAAACATAAAATTAGTTGAAAGTCATGAGACATTGAACACATTCAAAAATATACTTCAATATTTTTACACAAAAATCTAATTGATCCGCACGGAAACCTTAGTAATCGTGCGGGATTCAAATAATTGATTTTAGCTACCGAAGAGATTTATCAAACATGTCAACAAGGCACCGGTATTAATTATTCATCACTAATTAGCTGTTTCGTACGAAGCGAGCGGTCGGCAGATCAGAGCGTTCGCTGCCGGAAACAGGAAGAGGGCAATCAACATACCTAAAAATATCACACATTTGGTGTTCATCCGGCGAGAGTCGGGCGCCCGACGCTCTTACGTTGCTACGAGTCTATCTTGTGACCGAGTCACTTGGATTTGCTCACCGAGTCGTTCATAACGACGATTAAGTACAATGTATCCTACACGAGTAGGTATTATCTTTGTTTACGTCTAATCGCAGACAAATATCTAGATTATTATATGTCTAACATTGTTGTCAAGCATTAACATATTTTATGTAAAACAAAAATTCAGAGTAGGATATTAAATATTTTTTAGATTTTATTTATTATATATTCCACTTTTAATGTCAATTTTTTTGTGATTACAATACCAAATAATACCTAGAAATAAAAACAAATTATTACGTTGTAGATATATTATATTTTTATTTTCCAAATCCTAAATCATCTACTAACGTAACGGACACTATCGGCAACATTTTGATAATTCGAAATAATTTAATATCCGCCATCTTAACTGAAACTGATAAAATATTTTTGAAATATTCGTATCCATATCCAGATCCGAAATTCCATATACGAGGTGAGGTCAAAAAGTTCGCGGAATGGAGGGGTTGGTGGGGGTCGGTTTACTTTTCCAGGTAAGCACTAACTTTTGTCATTAACTATTGAGTTATCGACCTGGAAACAACTGAATCGGGTAGAAGTCAGCCAGCATGGAGAAAATTGAACACCGCGCCGTTAAGTTCCTTACCAAGCAAGAAAAATTCGCTCAGTGTTTTTCAAGAGCTGTTAGCGGTTTACGCGGACTCTGCCCCTGGTAAAACCATGGTTTACCTACAACTGGTATGGTCTTTATAAACAAGAAAGACAGTCCGTTGAAGACGACCCCCTCTCCGGTCGGCCAATTGAGGCCGCCACACCGGAAATCGTCGAAAAAATAGAAAATCTTGTATTGGAAGATACCCAGTTGAAGAAGCAACTCGCAGCAATGGTTGAAGTATCCGGATCAAGTATTTTAAATATCCTACATCATCATCACCTTGAGATGACTAAGGTCAGTGCAAGATAGGTTCTGAGAATGCTTACCCCACTACAAAAGAAGTCAAGTTTGCTATTTCGGCCTATTTTGACAACAAAGACAAATTCATTTTTTACGATGGTATAAACAAATAATTTGTAAGATCAGAAAAGTATATTAAGGTTAAGAGAGAATTATTATTATTAAAAAGGAAAAATAGTTTGGTGTTTAATTTCAAACTCCTTTCCTCTCATTCCGCGAATTTTTTGACCTCTCCTCGTAATATATCCCTAATCTCCATGCAGTATAATTGAGAGAAAGAGGAATAAACTTTGAATCTTTCCTAATATTCTAATGCTACCGGACGATATAATAACGGGATACTGTTAAGTTTCATTACTTAAAAGTTCGTTTCATTATTATTTTAATATCGAGAATTGGTGACACTGTAACATGCAATCTTACTTTTAAATTAGTATTTATAATAGCAGGAGTAAAGCGCAGACGGGCTACATAAGGGTAGAGAAGTATGCGTATGTCATGAGGTAGAGAAAAGCCAAAGTTCGAACATAGAAACGTGTGTTAGGAAAGGGTGTCGCGTTGTGGACTGATTTAGTTGGATGATTATGTAGCCTCTCAACATTACAGCTGTCATTGACACGTTGCTGGCAGTGAAAATGCTTTTTACTGGCTTTCTAACTTAGGAACCAACACGTATCTAATTTTGAAACTTCGCGGATAATTTAATTTAACGTTGAAAGGAGAAGAATCCAGAAACGTCAAGAAACCTGATAAAGGTGCAAGAGTACCTGGGACTTAATGAAGTGATAACCAGGAATAGACCTAATACCATTGCCTGGTTCGTTGACAAAAAAATTGTATCACGGTTTGAAGAGATTGACCTCAAAAATACCATCCCTAAGAGTCAAAAATGGGAGATGAAACAAAGAAATTTACCTTCTTTAAATTGAAGTCGGTTGTTTTTTTGTTAAAATATTTACTTGTTGAATTTAGTTTTGTTTGTAACATTTTCTATGACTATATAATTAAAATTTCCCTTTAGATATATATTACGATTCTTACTACAAAAGGTATCTAGCAGTGACTGGGTCAGTCGCAATTCTAATTTGAAGCAATTGACAAGTCATGGAGCAAACAGCTGAACATAACCTTGCTCTCGGATGGCTAAGGTTTCCGGCCAACGAGTGGTCGTTAACCATTTGATGATCGAAATATCACAGTGCCATGTAGTTACCTATACAGCAGTGCAATAGGGAGCACAACTGTGAGGGCCATACAGCTTTAGAATATATTGTACAGAAGGAGGATGCAACAAAGATAGATTATTGTCTATTTGATATCTGAATAGTAACTACTTTCCATTCATATCCGGAAACACGATCCTTACAGTTACAGGTAGTAACTGCACCCGAAACTATTTTTAATCGTTTTTATCACATGTTCTATATACTCACTTCATATATACTTCACGTTCTTCTCATACACGTAGATTTGCCTCGTGAATGACTTTATATTTTCATAAATAGTGTATGAAAATTGAGAATATTGAATAATTATTTATTGATTCGGAACATTTAATTACAAATCATATTGATTAATGATTTTCCTTTAATTTATGATAAAATACTTATTACTTTATTACGTGAATAGATAATATTAGTTGTACTATTGACTAAGCGTAATTAACATTTTTTCAATAATTAGAAAAACAATTCAATACACTCTACTAGGCCTTTTATGATCTTTCAAACGTAATACCTAGAGTTACAAGAACTTGCTGCGTCTCAGCGGCTCATTACATTTATTAATGGTCTCATTAATTGAAAACACACGCATCATATCTCCTATATTTCATAGATGTGTGTAGGTAGAGTGAAATATCTGTAGTAGCTATATAACAACATTGTACGTTGCTTTCCAGGCTAAATATTGTATTATAAAAACAACTTTTTTTATCACCGAGTTAATTTTTTTACTACACTACTACACCAGCGTGTGGTAACCTTTGCTCGTGGAATTCCATAAACCAGGAGGATCTCTGACGCGTCGTCGGTCGACATAGTCTCTATTAACTGGCTTCTAACATTTCAACCAAGAAACGTAAAAAACATTTCACAATTGAATTTAGGAGGTTCTAGTAACAACAACTAGGCACTTAGAAGTTAGCACGAGTACTCTAAAACAGTTTTTTTATTTGAAACTGGCTTATCAAACTCTTTTTAAGCGCCAACCTACGACATCTCTTCAAACATCCTCAACAGTTCAGCTGCAGTGGCAAGAAACTAAAGAATTGCCACAGTATTGAAAACTTTACTAGTTAATTCTCAAAAATAAACGGGTAAGTACGTTCTTTCTTACAACATATAGAATATAACAATAACATTGTACGCGCTTAAAAATTCCAGAAGATTATAAATGTAAAAAGGCGCAACCAAATATAGCCGTTTACACACAATTAGGTAGCTTATCGTTCCATTAATGTGTAATAGTAAGTAACCGATAACATCGACCTTCCTATCGAAAAAAGCGTTCAATATTTATCGTGATGTCATCGTAATAATTATTATTTATCGGGCGGTCAGCGCGACTGATATATTACAATTCCCAACAAGTATGCGACTAGTACTCGCCGGCATATAATTAGATAATTTCTATTATTTATATGCGAAGTCGATGCGTGTGCCGCGCATTGAAACGACACGGCTTCCTTCGCCGACCGCACTCTACGAAGAAATCCGTCGACGGCTTCTCGCTAAAGAGGATGTACGGCCCGCCACCAATCATTTAATTCACAAAAAGTTCCTGTCGTGACTCTTCCAAGCTTTTCCTGCAGGTGACGTCCACCTAGCACGCTTTACATTTCCTCTATGGTAATATTGATAAACGTGTCAGCGTACTAATAAGATACAGAATCGAGTCACGATCTCTCCATGGTGTCGTATTGTATCGATACGATCCTATTATTGATTGGTTAAGTGAGAGCGCGCAACCGGTATTACGTGCAGCGTTCTAGGCAATCCATCATATTGAAATTGAAATGCGGTATGCACCGTAACGGATTATTAATACTATTTATTTTGGATTTAGTCAATCTTTTAAAATATCAAGTTTCATTTAATGGATATTTTAAGAACAGCGCTGTAGGTATCATTTAAAATATCTCTCAAACAGAACAAGAAAATGTACGTGTATTGCATATTAAATTCAAATAATTACTAATTATTAAACGTAATGATTTGATTTTAGCGTCTTTTACTAAACAATAAAATTTTAAAATTGTAATATAAGCTAAATCGTTTAAATCAAAACGCATATTTATTTATTATCGAATTATCCGATTACATGTAGAGCGTGTATCCAGTTTGTTAACGAGACTCAAAAATCTTTACCGTCGGTTTTCATAACTCACCGTTTCAGTGTAAAGGATATACATATATTATTAGACATTATTGAATCGTTTTCAGATAACTGCAGATACTAAGATTTATACGGCTGTATTTAAAAACATACCCATGTTGCTACAGGACCCAAAACCCGAAAATAAAATCTGTCGTATACTTATAAATCTACTTCGGTCGGGAATGAAGCCCTTGCTCCAGCAGGCAGAATCACTTCCAAATGAGTTACAGAGTCATCTGGTTGGCCGACAGGGTACTATGCCAAATTCGTATCGGCATCTGCAATCACCTCTGAGAATGGAAAATATTCTCAAGATGAATGTAAACTATCGGGGTTTTTCGGGGGTGGTTTTACATTGTCAAAACTGGTGATATCCACAACATTATCCGGTGAAGGATGTTTAATGAAACAGTCAGATATATTATAATGATTTTAATTAAGAAGAAATTGTATACTAGTTACTTTTAATTATTTATTACATATACTCTGTTAAACAGACAAGTGACAATTAATTATAGTATTCTCAATTTGGACGAAAATCCCAATGACGACCCACGTCAACTATGACGTATTGTCAACCCTAAGACTTTCTGGAGGCGTGAACACCTACTGTAGTAATTTAGTTATTGAATATTAATTTAAGGCAGGCGAAATTTGGCAGGTACCAATCGCCTTAAAAAAATAATGTCACCTACGTTAAACTTGCACAGCTATCTTTTTATTTACAGGAAGCTATTAAGCTTGCGTTTAATGTACCGCGACTTCCGTGGGTACTAGCTTTAATTAGACGTCATAAAGCTCAAATAAATGAGTGCGTATGCGATATTACAATCGATTGTTACACGGTAGTATCAGAATTGAAGTATGTGAATATTACCATTATACAGATAGATAGTAGATACTTAGGTAAGTCCGGCAGGTAAGGCAGGTAAGGTAGGTAGTTAGGTAAGATCCTTAAGATCTTGGTCTATAATATTTTACGTTTTGCGGTAGAACCTATGTGATAAACTTACTTACTACCGGGTTACCTGTTTAGTTTAATTTTAATTAAAAATGACATATATAGAACCAAAACCAAATTATCAAGAGAATGTGTCCTTCTTCGGATTTCACTAATGAGATTGCATTAACGACTGTAGTTCCACTAAAATTAGTCAGATATTACACGATTAAAGTTGTTCAAGATCTATTAACGAACAAAAAACCAAAGTTTGGAAACCATTAATTTCAAATTTAATTTGCTTTCATTAATCTGTCCCCGAAATCGTAGACTTGTGACAATGTTACAAGCTTAACTATAAATTACATAGAGTTGAAGGTTTCCTTCTCTTTCCACTAGAGGGCGTTAACATAAATAATACGTTTCGAGAAATTGCTGTAAAATATGAATTTTTCCTGTAGATATCAACCACGGGAAAATTTTGAGGCAATTTCGGTAATATTTATAGCAAATTACTAATAACGATACTTTTTCATAAAGTTATTATTTTCTTCGTTATTTTTCTATGTTATGGATTTGATTTTTTTATGTTTGTGCTAATTAATATATCGCTTATAAATAGTAATCAGGGCGATTTATTGCGGAATCTCTACATTAATAAATGCCGCTCGCGCCCAACACAGTTTGTTATGCTATGTAATTATTATATTTAAATATACTACAATAAAACATATTTTTTATTACGTTAAAATACGTTATTATGCGAATGTCTCCCTTATGATTACAGACTACAGATTTGATTATCTACCTTACCTACACACACATTTCAAATCATTATAAAATATAAAAATATGACCACTAAAATATTTCCAACTTAGTTGAACCTAAGAATGAAAGTACACAGAAATAATGTACAGGAAGGGAACTAGATTTAAATAGTAATACACGTACGTATGCAGCGACATCTAGTGTGATTTTGTAGAAGAATTTTGTCAGAAAATTATCCTATAACTATATTATTTATTTTACTTATCAAGACCAAAAATTTTTATAGCTAAGCGAAATGCCTCTAGGCAGTGCGTAGTTGACATTTTTTTACTAAAATTAATAAATCTTATAACGTAAGAAAAGCTCTGATTTTTTCTTAATGCTTATATTTTAAGAAACCTTTATGGCTAGTTGGGAGTTGATCCCACATATCAATTAAATTATTATGATTACGAGTTAACATATCAAGCTCAAATTCGAATACCCCAAAACTATCGCCTTTTTACAAACTTACGTTGTGCATAGGACTGCCCACTGTTCAGTTTCTATTACACTTACCCTTACTGTTATGCTAACGGTCGGTTTCTTTAACCAATCTGTCTTTTAGAGCTGGTTAAAAATATATACTGCAGTGGATGTGACTGCATTTTCAGTTTCAGTAATCGAGATGTATAACATCTGAATCTCAACCCATGAAATTTATAAGTTTATAAGGACGAATTCATAAGAAATGTTATACATAATGAGCAGAGATAGATTATAAGCTCCGACCGTAAGCACTATTTAATACATTTCCAATTTTTTTTCTCTCCTACTCGATACATTTTTCGTCTACCTTCAAAACAGTTATAAACCGATTTAATCCCTGTATTCATCTCATCGTTCCAAAGGGCACTTAGTGCAATGAATTCTAATGCACATGACGATTTGGATGGAAGTCTGGACGAGTCGAGCAACTACATTATCGGTATGTTATTTCCCGCGCGTACCTTCTTTTCCTCTTGATACGACCGAACCAATAATAGAAACCAACATTTAAAAAAATTGCCTTCTATGTTTTGAATCATATTTTTTAGTATATTCTAATAATTTATGTAATACAGGTATCACTTTGAGCTACGAATGCTCACAAAAGTCGCAAAAGAGCCTGTTTCGCTTTTGCGCCTGTAGAGGTCGCGACAAAGGCTAGAGCGAATTCGGCCAGTTTGTAAAATACTACAATTACAGACGTACATATTTTTCACCTGTACAATAATACTGCGATAATACGGGTATAAACTTAAATTTGAATATATCATCTGTACCTGAAGGTCAACTTCACCTGGTCATAAGCGCACGATCATCAAGCGTTTGCATTGCCAATGTACGATATAGTTGCAACTAAAGTATGTCAATAATTTTTATGACTACATTTAACATATATAATATAACAATGCTCAGATAATCGACTATAGGATATGATATAAATGTATATTAAAAATATACCTACACATAGTGATAATTAATTTAGAATTAGGTGACTAAATTACAATTAACATGTATCTAAAATAAGTGTATTTTATTAAGTCTATATTATTATCTATATTATATATTAAGAGATATAACATCGACTAGAATTTTATGAAGAAACAAGTTCAATGGTCATACATATTTCAAATTAATGTGTTAGAAGTCTTTGTAGGAATGTTTATTATATCTGAATTGTATTAAAAAAAAAGAAATAAATACATTAAATTTAGAACACAGACCATTGATATAAAAAATAAAATGCACAAAGCCTGTTCAAGGCCGTCAAATTAAATGCAATGATTTTGTAAAAATTAAATGTAGAAAAGTCTCACTTTTGATGTAGTTATCAGTAAATCACCATCGAAAAACTTCGTTTCGATCACCACATTGCCACTGGAAAAAAAAGATAAAAATAGGTTTTTTGATATGCTAATTTGTTAAATTAAAAAACAAACAATAACATTTAACATTATTGTGGACAAATTTAAATAGTATTTAAATTACAAATATGATCGAGAAATCATCGTCAATGAATGTTCATAAGAGCAATGTGAATATGTAAGAAGTCAGTCAACAATTTCACAACTGAATGATTTCAAAATCTGTATCTTGCAATGCAATCATCATATATTTAACATTTTTATTATGCAAATACATACATTTCACTTATTAAACTTTACTTAAATGTAAAACTAATTTATGCATCCTTAATTTCATTATGATGCATTCACATCAATATGAAACATGTATACTTCCATGCGAAAATTACACATTCACAGTACTTCAAGTCTAATATGAAAAGATTTATATGTATGTCATTGTGAATCTAAAATAAAGGTTGACTGGTTAAAAATGCTCTAGGTATTAATTCCATCCTTTTAACCAAAGAATAAATAAATAAGGTACCAAATATAAAAAAACTAGCATTATTTTGAACACACTTACTTAAGTACATTAGCTGGCATCATTTGGGATTCAGGAGCTGATTCGATCATAGATTGCCATGTGTTTGTAGAATTTGCAATCACAAAGCCAAACTCAAAAAACCACTCCTCCAGGCAACGCCCTTTAAAAAGCACTTTCTAAAAATAACAAGGGACACATCTATTTAGAAAAAAAAATTAAAACTATTTTTATCTAATTTTATTAATTTAGAAATATCTAAATACATTGTACAATAATAGTAATACTAAATAAACACATTACAAACAGAAATGCTAATTTTGGTGTGTGATAGTGAAAAAATTAATATAAAACTTTATTCCTCCATTCACAATGTATGAATTGCATATTTTAAAGGTTGCATCTTTATTTTATTTTATTAATTACACTTTGTTGTAGAGTACTTGACAATAAAAAATACTACAATATAAATAAATTGGAAACATCTAAAAAAATGAAAAATTAGTAGCAATCAAGAAAATCATTAAAATGGAGGATATTATTTCATAAGTCATTTTTTAAAAGAATCTAGCGATGAAATGTGTGTGATACTACGAGTTCAATAGTTGGACTACAAAGACAGAACAGAAAGAGGAATGAGAAGGAGTCTTTAAAGATAAGTTTAAAATAGAGCAAAGATAGTGATCAATTTTTTTTTTATTGGTTAGAACTAATATGTGTATACCAACGAAGTCCGAATGGGAGCCACTTAAGCTTCAGAATTCAGAAATGTGATATAATTTTCAAAGTCCAAAAATAAACCAATAAGCATATGTTCTGAAAATACTTGAGTATATTAAGTTGCTCCTTTGATTTAGATAGCAAATATCAGAATAATCAAGAATAGACAAAAGCAGAGATTCAGCAAGCACTGCTATTGTCACTTTATTTAGTGCCAAATTGTGTATATTAGATAAAACTTTTTTAGTTTATATAGCAATTAGTACTAAAAATTAAGCCCAGCTTGCGCTCTGAAGTTAGCTAAACAATGAAGTTAGTTATGTACTCTACACAGTGAAGTGAATGTTATGTTCTTACTATTCTAGTACTAATTTCACTTCAATCATTCAGGTTGTTTGACTGTAAACTGAAGAGTGCTTTTTCTTATAATTATTTTATTCATGATATTATGATTCATTTGTGTTTAAGTTATACAACAATGGAGATAATTATTCCTTGTGAGGATTTAAAGTGTGTACAGGTTTTGATTGAGGAGAAAAAGGTAAATTCTTTGAACTGTACTCAGAAAATGCAGTTAATTTCTTTGCTAAACCCTATGCCTAATTTGTGTATGTTTCAGATAATTAAATCCCATATACAACAATTTAATACATCAGTGTACAAAACCCAGTAGATTGTAGGATGTTCACATTCCACATAATTATATTGTTGGCCTTAGAAATTGTATTTGATCGACTAATATTTTTGGAATACATCAGGGTAGACTAATTTAAATAATGTGTCTGGGTCACTGTAGGCACTCCAGTAACAGTGATAGTAAATCTGTTGGGTACCAGTCATATTCTATTAATCATCAGGTCACCGATCCCAGGTTGTATGACACCATTTGTTCTGAGACACTAGTCCTATCACTGAATTCTTGTAACTTAATGGTAAAATCATACAATATCAGATGCTTGACCAGGAGTTAGTTATCTCAAACACATGGTAAAAAGCATACTGTACCTGCTCAATTCTAAATCTTGTCATAGATTCAACAGAGCTGAAGTTCATCTCTCGTGAGACCACACGGCACTTGAGAATACGCTTGGGCACCCGAGCCTCATGTTCCACATCAGGGTTGGACATGTCCTCATTGTTCTGCCACAGGACTTTGCCTTAAACATTTATTGAATAAGTAAAACTAATGAATCTGTACCAACTACAGAAAATATATTTGTTATAATTAGTTTTGAATACTACTATATGAAAATTATTTCATTTATTCTACATAGAAATAAAGAATTGATGTATTTACCAGAGTCAGCATCCCGAAGAGTCATCCAGTTTCTGTGTGAATTTGTATTAAGAAAATACTAAGTATAATACATTTTTGGTTTAAACATACTGAAGTACAATTAATTATACAGAAGATACTTTAGAAAACAGAACACAATAATTTATTAGTGAATTTCAGTACATTCCAAACAAATTTAGAACATAAACATGAAGACACTTCATCAGAAGAGTTTAAAGACATGTTTATGATAGATTTTTAAAAGGATACACTTGGAACCCTTCACACAATGATTTTACACGTTCTAGTTTAGCTTCTTCTGTGGATAAGACATCAGGCATTTTGAGGGTCGTAGAACACAACCAACAATACCGACTTATATATTTATGATGACTGAGTATCTCGTTAATGGTAATAAAGTAAGTTCTAAAAAATTTATCTGAACTTAAAATGTGACACACATCCAATTTTAAGATAAAGGCAAAAGATTAAAAAGAATATAGTCTACAGTAAACACGGTAATGAAATTAATGTCAAAAATTCAGAATGTTAATACAATCACAGAATATAAAAAATTTAAACTAAATTCACAGATTAGTTAGGTCAAATTGACATTAACAATTTAAAATGAAACAGAAAACAGATAGAAAAAAATGATGACGACATACAAAATATTAAAGGATACTATTTAAGATATAGCTGTGGACTACAGATATAAAACTTAGCATCGACAAATGAATTTTTTTTTTCATTATACTTAAAAACGAGCAAAAACAAATAATAACGTACTGCCACCCATAAATAATATATAATTAAATTACGTACTTTTATACAATGATGACATTTCCTACTAATAAAACTTAATATCAAATAATTTATTTTCTTGCACATAAAATCATTTACAAATGTTTATTTGGTAAAATGAATTATTTAGTTAAGTAATAGAAAAAATACACATTGCGTAAAAAGTAATCACAAATAATTTAAATCAAAATGGTTGACAGATTTCAGAAAAGAACAATCGGTTTGTGGTGTTTTTTATGTACCTGCTTGTGTTGTTTTGTAAAAACATTGTTAAGAAATCGAATTATTGATGAATGGTTCTGTTAATCCGCCTGTATTTATGTTATTAATTGATTAGCAGTTTATAAGAATAGGAAAGCATTAATTTCTATGAACTCAAAAGGCGAAACTGACGAAGCTTCAAGGTAATATTATTTGTCGTCAAGAAAAGCGATTATTTTCCTCTTTTTGTAACAGCTTTACAATTATTATGAAAGAAGATCCTTGAATGACTATATGTAGTATATATTTAAATGCCATAGTTAATACGTAATGTGTATTTGAAAACAAAGGTAGAACATAGAGGTTAGGCATTACTTGCTATTTTTATTAATTGTTTTCTCATCATGGTGTACTTAGGAATACTTGGTTTTTAGGGGGAGCGAAGCAACATCGTCAAATAGTGATACAACCCCGAGTAATCCTAAGGAGAATAGTCCAGGTTTATGTACAAGTGCAGGGAATCCCGCAGATAGAATGAAGCGCGCAGCGGCGAAGCAGCTAATCGAGAGATATTTTTATCAGTTGTTAGATGGCTGTGGTAACCCCAGCTGCGACAACCGATATTGTGCTTCAAGTGGAGAGGTTTGTGTAATCACTGCTGATTATATTTTATGTGCCCTCTAAGACAGGTTTCAAAAGTCCATTTTTTTATTCTAAGTGCTAATATCTGATTAGTTTTTTATTTCAATTATTAACTGACATATGGTATAAACTATAAAGATACATATTTCATAATTATGGTTTTTAGATAATGGTTAATGACATTTTAAAAATAAATATCTTTTAATTTTGTTTTTATTAAATATCTGATGAAAGTTAATCTTATTGGAATTTAACTTTTTGAAGTAATGGAGGTAGTAATCAATGAGTGGCATAATATTGTTATTTTAATATGTTATAACAATAATGTAAAATTAATTAATTACATTTCTCTCATAGGCTAGGAATTTAACACCAAATGAAGCAGCTGCAGAAGCCATAAAGTTGTTTTATAAAGAGGCCCGACTGTGTGATAGTTTACCAAACAAAGTACCCCGAACAGAAGCTAGTACTTGTGATTCCAGTGCCAGGTAAGAAGAAAATTTGAGATAAATTGCCTTTTTTTACAAATTACTTGTTGCTTTGCTGGAGTTGAGATTTCTATACAGTCTTAATATGATGCATATGTTTTATATGTATAAACCTACTGAAAGTAACTTGCCTAAATGTTTTATTTATTTTATGTTAATTTTCACCAATGGATGAAATGGCTTCATTATATTTCTATCAGGGTTCGAGAATATCTGATATTTATTATAAATATCAAAATATCGGATATTTATGATATATATCCGATATATATCAAAAGTTTGATATATATCCGTTTTGTATGAAAGCCATATTATTATTTTATTATATTATTTATGTATACTATTTACATGTTACTATTATGTGTTACATAAACATAATAAATTATTGAAAAAGAAAACTAAAATGTTTTTAATGTATTATTTATTTAGGTACTTAGAATCAGACAAATGAAACCAAAACATAAAACCTTCTAGGTCAGGCAAAATCAACTAAAAAACATATATTACATAAACATATATAAAACTAAAAAACAGACATTTTTTGACAGATGCCATTAATGCCGGCAGTAGCGTTGCCATTTATGGATTAGAACTTACTATTAGGTAGTATGTTTTAACTCTACTCCAACGCCATCTACATTTGGGAAGTAAAAATACAGTAACAAACGACAAAAATTACTCAATAATATAAAATTTGATATATGTCATAAAAAATCATTTACTATATATCATGATATATCCATTGATATATATCCTCAAACCCCGATTTCTATACTTTAATAGATAGGAGTACAAGCTGGACACATTGTTTGATGTTAATGTTCTTAAACTGCCATATCATTTTTGAATTTCAAACTTATTTATTTTTGATAACATGCAACACTATCAATTTGATTGTACTATGAAATACTTTCACTGTCAGGCATTATAATTTTAAAAATTTGTTGAGAATTAATCATGTGAATTGTTTGCACAATACTTTACTCAATTCTTGAGATGATATTATGTCCAAAATCTATTTATTGATTGCAGTGCAACATGTACAGGAACAAATACAAAGGACAAAACAAGTAAAAAGGATAAGAAAACAGAATCAGCTTCGTCCAGTACATCACCATCACAAGAGAACAAGTCTGATGAGACAAATGCAGAAACTAGTCAAAATGTATCTCAGCAAGATGATTACAAAAATCTTAGGCAAAACAGTAAGTATTACATAATTATTATTATATAGTATATGCTCATAGAATAATGCAGTCGATAGTAATTACATCACAAGTAACACTTTAGTTCACTTTTAAAAAACCTTTAAATTTACACCAAAAAACAAAATGAAATCAAAAATATTTTGATGAACCTTAATTATGTACGACATTTTCATTTTATTGCCTACACTTCCGGAAATTCAAGTTTCGGCATTTTTAAGACTAGTTTTAATAAAAATTAAGTAGTAGGCAAAAGACACATATATTTGTTCATTCATAGTAAGGTTTTTTGTCAAGATTGTAATGTGCCATTTTGTAATGATTTATTCATTAAATACTAAAATTAATTATGGAACATTAACACTGCATATTATCATCATTAGATAATAATATAGTAAATGTATGTTGTACATTAGGATCAGTGATTAAGATACAATTGGCTCAACTAATTCTGTAATGGGTGAATAGTTATCATATTATTGAATTACTCTCCAGTTTACATCTCACAATCCACTCATGAACATCAATTTTAAAATGAGTGATACAAGTATGATGGATTTAAAGGAGAAAATGAAGTGGTTAATGGTGACTTTAGATGATTTACTATTGTCTCTACTCATAGATGGTGCACCATTGACAGAGGAAATTATGTATCAGCTGTGTGATGAGTGTCTCAGTAGCAAAGACTCCAAACCTTTGATTAGGGCCTTGGGAGAGGCATTCACTCAGCCAGCCATATTAGCACGGTGTTTCCAAGGAAAATTGCCAGAGGAAAACAGTAATTGTGATAAGCGGAAGAAATCAAGTGAGTATTTGAACAATATTATTTATTTTATATTCTTCTTCTACACAAGTACACATGATATACATTACATCAATTAGAAGCCTTTACTTATACTTCATCATGTTATTCATTTTCATGCATTTGTTAAAAACTGCTTATGGAATGGTGGGTTTTCTAGAGCAGACAATGTGCAATAATAATATTCATTCTAAGGTATAGTGTTTTAGTGTTATACTATAATGTTGTTGTAGATCATAGCACAACACTTCAATAAATAATAAAGTAAAATATTTGGACATTACACCTAGATAGTAAATTTCTTTTTTCTATGATACCGATGGATTATAAATTTTACTAGGCAAGGCAACCAAATCACTAAGTTTTCTCATTAGACAAATGTTTGTGTTAAACCTAAAACAAAAATCCTTCTTTAAAGTTACTAATTAGTTGCCTATTAGAACATAACTTTCTTGGAATGAACAGGAACAAAAAAAATGTTTTGCCCTTTTTTTCAGTAGCCTAAAATTTCCATGGTACAAAGGTGTAATTTGTTTTAATATGCATGCGTTGGAAAATAATCGCGAGCTATTTGAATTCAGCTTTTATTGTACAAAATTCATAGGAATCATATAGACTGTTTTGACATTTTAAGCAGATTTAGTTAGAACCAGGGTTCGAAAATATCCGATATTTATTATAAATATCAAAATATCGGATATTTATGATATATATCCCATATATATCAAAAGTTTGATATATATCCATTTTGTATGAAAGCCATATTATTATTTTATTGTATTATTCATGTATACTATTTGTATACATGTTAAAAAACAGAATTTTTTCTGAGACGACAGACGCCATTAATGCCGGCAGAAGCGTTGCCATTTATGGATTAGAACTTACTATTAGGCAGTATGTTTTAACTCTACTCCAACGCCATATACATTTGGGAAGTAGAAATGCAATAACAAACGCCAAAAATTACTCAATAATATCAAATTTGATATATATCATAAAAAAACATTTGATATATATCAGATATATATCATGATATGTATCCATTGATATACAGGATGTTTGGAAGATCGGTGCAAAGCCGCGAAGGGCAGCTAGTATAGACTATTTAGAACCATTTGAATCTAACTTATGTTAGGCGAAGTGCCACTATTTTTTTTTAGCAAATTTTAACGATTTTTGGTGAAAAATCCGAATTTTTGTAATTATTTGCTAATATCAAGCCATTTTGAAGGCAAGATCATTTATTTATTATTTTATTTTACTAAAGTAATGTGTAAACAATCTAGTTAAACATGATTAAGGCATTTGTGTAATGAGAAATTTTTTTTACAGGTATTTGAAGTAAATGATTTATTTTAATATTAGAATAAACTGATTATTGGTGGTATTAAAAAAAAACACTAATGGTGCTTTTTTTGTTCAAACATTTTTATAAATATGCCTGGTTCTTTCTTTTGAGGTATCAACTAAGCGGATACCTCTCCAATTATTGAAATTAAGACCTACAAACTAATATGAGACAGAAAATTAAAATTTGTAGGCGAAATAAATAAAACTAAATTTTAATTAAAATCATTTATTTTTCATGTTCGAAATGTTCGCCGCGGTTTTTAACACAAACACGGGCCCGTCTTCTCACTTCTGTTGTCGTTATTTTCAATTTCATCTCCACTTTCATCGTCGCGAACGCTGAATTAATTCTGTCAATTAACTCTTCTCTTGTGTTTATTTCCACATTTGTGTATACTAGTTCCATGACCCGACACCACACGTAAAAGTCAAGCGAAGCAATGGCAATAAACTTGTTCTGTTCAGGTAGCGCGGTACATTTCACAGCAAAAAGGACTTTATTGATAAAACAATAGCGTCGTGTTTAATTAATAATAATCTTCCCAATGCAGACATTGAAGATGCATGGTTCCTGAAATCAATTTTGTGGACAGATAAAAGTAAATTTTCAAGGGAAGGCATAAGTAACTTCCATAATCTTCATCAATGGGCTGAGAAACATGCTAATCCACATTGGGAAAAGCAAAAATCATTCCAAAGGAAATTCTCGGTCAATGTGTGGGCCGGAGTTATTGGCAGAACATTCATTGTTCCCCATTTCTTACCAGATAATTTGAATGGAAATAATTATTTAGAATTCCTGCAAAATGATCTTCCAGAGCTTATAGAGGCATCCCTGTGTCCGATATTCGTTGGAAACCGAGAAGTTATTTTCCAACAAGATGGTTGTCCAGCGCATTGGACATTAAATGTTCGAGAACACTTAAATAATTGCTTCCCCAATAGCTGGATCGTCAGAGATGGGCCCATCCCTTGGCCCGCCCGTTCTCCCGACCTGACTCCGCTTGACTTTTACGTGTGGGGTCGGGCCAAGGAAGTAGTATAAAGTATACACAAATGTGGAAATAAACACAAGAGAAGAGTTAATTGACAGAATTAATTCAACGTTCGCGACGATGAAAGTGGAGATGAAATTGAAAATAACGACAACAGAAGTGAGAAGACGGGCCCGTGTTTGTGTTAAAAACCGCGGCGAACATTTCGAACATGAAAAATAAATGATTTTAATTAAAATTTAGTTTTATTTATTTCGCCTACAAATTTTAATTTTCTGTCTCAATTTAGTTTGTAGGTCTTAATTTCAATAATTGGAGAGGTATCCGCTTAGTTGATACCTCAAAAGAAAGAACCAGGCATATTTATAAAAATGTTTGAACAAAAAAAGCACCATCAGTGTTTTTTTTTAATACCACCAATAATCAGTTTATTCTAATATTAAAATAAATCATTTACTTCAAATACCTATAAAAAAAAGTTCTCATTACACAAATGCCTTAATCATGTTTAACTAGATTGTTTACACATTACTTTAGTAAAATAAAATAATAAATAAATGATCTTGCCATCAAAATGGCCTAATATTAGCAAATAATTAAAAAAATTCGGATTTTTCACCAAAAATCGTTAAAATTTGCTAAAAAAAAATAGTGGCACTTCGCCTAACATAAGTTAGGTTCAAATGGTTCTAAATAGTCTATACTATCTGCCCTTCGCGGCTTTGCACCTATCTTCCAAACACCCTGTATATCCTCGAGCCCTGGTTAGAACATACCCGAAACAATTTTAAGAGGTGTATTACAGCTCTTAAGAGTTCCACTTCATTGAACAGTATTCAGTGGCATTTTTGTAATTCCACATCTTTGGAGAACATTAAATTGAAGTTTTTATTAGATATCAATAATGACTCATTACACACTTTTAAAAATACATAAATTTAAAGCATAACAAATGGATGGTAACAATTTTAAACATCCTAATAAATTATATATTTTTGATGATTAACTAATAAGAAATTAAGGTAAGCAATAAGCTTAATTTTTATGTTAAAGTTTTACAACCATGGGCAGAACTGAAATAAATATATATATGCAGTAATTTTAATGAAGGGGGATCAGTGTGTGTTATTGTTTTTGTAACATACCAGAACCCATTATGGAATTAATTGTCACTCGAGTCCATTTATATGTAAAATATAGATCATCGTTCTGTTTATGTTGAACATGTAATGCAAACTAATATACTCACAATGAAGAGCACCAAACTATATCCTACAAATAGTTGTGGCTTTCCCTTTCCAGAAAAAGAATCAGAAGCAATGTGTTCATCGAGTGACCCAGATAAGGATGTTGACAGCATTTCAGGGCCGGGCCTAGATGTGTCGGCGTGTCGGAGGGCCTTTCAATACCTTTCCAAAGTATGTATCTGTGTCGTCTTCTTTTAATTGTGAAATCAATAATTGGCTCAAAATTCTGTAACATATCAATTTGAAATTTATATAAAGACGAATAAAATTTCTGGACTTAATTTTCAGGTGCCATCAGAATATTACAGCTCAGCTTTAGTCACAGCACTGACAACTTTGGCAGAGCATTTAGAGATAGATCTGAGGATAACAAAAAAGATCAGCATGGATGATGCAGTCAATTGCTTTGTTATAGCTTTTGAGGTGCCTGACTTAGGGTGTAGTGACTATTTGGAGATTGCGTTACCTGCTTTATGTCATGCAGCAGAACATCTGCCACTTAAAGGTTTGAATTTTTACAGTCATATTTCATTGACATTTGACTTTACAGATGGAATGCAAGTTACTGCAACCGGTTTATAAACTAAAATATTATTTCAAACAAGAAAATCCTTTACCATGCACACCTAAAATGTTGTTAAATCCCCTGAATCGTGGGCGTAGCTTATAGTTTTATTATGCTGGGGTTCAAGAGTTCAAAAATGTACAAAGGTTAACTAGTTGTTCCCCAAACTTCCCGCACAACAAGGCAAATTCAAAGAAATTGTAAACGCCTATGTCAGTCAATAAGTAATTACACAAATGAACAGAATTTTTAACCTTCGTATGCTTGCGCATTGGTCCCTCAGGCTAACAATTCGATGTTTTTTCAATAATCTTGATTACGGGATTCCTGCGGTTGTAAGTAACTTCGTAATTTGTTGTTCGGCGTTGTTGTGCGGTGCAAGCGATGGTGCCGAGTGGATTTGTGTTACTTGCCTACCGTTGCTGGTTCATAATATGGACGCGAGATAAGTGTTACTATTTAGGTAAGTTACTATATTTTTGTTTTAGAATATTACTTATTGAAATAAATTAACCAGTTTCAGTAGATATTAGGTAAAACATTATTTAAGGGTTTTCTTTGTTTTTAGCCATTTTGGTCACCATGATGAACGAAGAAAGGATAAGGGCGCTGTAAGAATTGCAGGAAGGGAAATACCGACACTGAGTAGGAAATTGATTCGTCAGACGAATTTTAAGAAATATTGTATGTCTCGAATATGTTATGGCATGTTCTGATTGCTACAAAAATAAAACTATTTACGATGAATATTTTTTTAATACTTTTATATGATTCTTAATACTTTCTTACATCACATTTCAGTTTTGTTTTATGTCTAACCCTAAAAAAATATTAAGGTTACAGTGCTAAAAATACGATTTTTCAAAGTACTCTTTTAAAAATGACAGATAAAATTATATTTCTAATATTTGTTTGTTTTTTTATTCAATTATACCATTTTCTTTAAAATATATACTTTATATAACTAATTAAAAAGTATATAATATACAATAATGCAATATACAATACAATACAATGCA
>PDGT01000089.1:516271-563117 GCA_003671415.1 Megathymus violae
ACGCGCTGCGGCTCCACGATCTCTACGGGCGCCTCCCCCGCCAGCCACGCGGGCGCGCTTCCGCGTCTAGAGGAACGCGAGAGTGATGCGTAGGTCGGTGCCGCTACCCGATCCACCTGGAAAAGATACATAAAAACGAGTAATGTACTAGGTGTCTTTTAGCTTAGCAGTAATATACAATATACCTTTTCGTATGACGCTGTACACAGCAGACAATGAACAATTATCAAACGACGTGACAGTTTGATGAAATGGTCGATAATTTCATGACATAGTCCATTTTTAAGGTCGGACCACGACATTACGTGTCACCGTTAAGTTACGTCACATGTTAAGGGAGCGTACTCGACTGATACAACGAACGACCGCCCATCGACAAAAGACGGTATCGGCCTCACCAGCATAGTTGGCACGGACTAATCGGTCGAATGCCTTGAATTTATTTAAGTACACTGTTATAAATTTTTTAAATTATATTCGTTTTTTTTACCTCAAAACCAGAAGCCTTGTGTCGACGACGACGCGGCGTGACCGCAACGGGCTCGTTGCGTTTCCGGCGCGCCGGCTGCGTCTGCGGCGACTGGCCGAACAGCCCGCGCTCCTCCGCCACCCGGATCATATACTTAGCGTCGAGCCGGGTGATCTCCTGCGTGATGCCTACCCGTGTGTTATGTAGCTATAGACTTATCACACGGCTTTTATTAGGTAACATAAATGGGGAGAAAATTTCCAACAGAGTATTAGGTCAGGCTGAAGAGTTAGTGATGGGTGTGTTTTTACGCGTATATAAAATAAGATTATTTACAAAGTAAAAGTTGCAATGTTATGACATCTATGATACCTTTTTGAGATAACCGTGTACGATTAATCTACTCCAGTTAATGAAGAATATAAGAAAACAATGTTAGCGGCTGTCGAAAAGGAGTGATGGCAGTAAAAAAATATTGGATAGAATAATTAAGTATGAAGCCAGAAGTCGAGTGAGGAGCACAATTTCACATGTTCAAAAGCAGGCCTGCTTATTGAGATGCCGTGAAATTAATCCTTAATTTGAAACAAACTCGCGTCGGCGTGTTTACGAATTATTACAGGTGCCAGTTTTGAATTTATGAAACCAATAATAACGATGAGACTGTCGACAGTTTGGCTATTTGGAAATTAATCAACGGTTTTACCAAAGCGAAGTGAAGCGAGAACAACAGCGAAGAATTTCATTGTCAGTTTTATTTCACTGTAACAGGTGGCCGGGTGCCAATTCCTTCCCGAAATGGAAGTAGCATCAATGGTGAATGGTGAATACTTGTCAAAAAAGTATGCAGCAAGCGACTAAATACAGGAATCTGAATTATGTCACCATGACAACACTCCCCGAGTATTTTGCGCTCAGAACAAGGAGGTACCTTGACAGTACAGATGTTAAGCTTTTTACTCATCACTTTTATAGCCATGTATAAGTACCATATTATTTCTTTTCATATTTTAAGTTTTGCAAAATTTTCTGATTCCCACATATAATTAATAATGAATCAAATAACGCATGTTCCAAAATTGAATGGAAACTATCGACTCGACAACGGGTGGACCAAAAATGCTGCGTTGACTAGATCTCTGGATCTTCTGCCTTGACTTTCGATGATATTTGCCGAGTATAAGAACCAATTAACAAAGTCAATTTAAGAAAATACCCATGTCAAACATTCTCCGTATCCCTTTCGTGTCAGTTTTCAATATTATGATAGCTCCCCTACCTGATTACGTTATGTAAATACATATATTGATGTAATGTTGAGTAATAGTAAAATTATAACAGGGCCGAATCTATATATTAAATATGTTTTGGAAATTTGTCTGTTTGTCTGACCACGTATCATACTACGAGTAAAACCACTGTCCAGATTTGAATGACCTTTATAATGTTTATTATTAATAACTTATGTTACGGTCATAATCTAAGATACTTTTGATCCCGGGAAATGGATCTATTCCATGGAATAGGAAATAAAAGTTAATATAGACATTTTATTAAATAAAATTTTGGTTGCCTGGCTCCTGTATATACTCGTATATATAAATATATGCATTGAATAAACCTAGTCAGAGCGTTCTAAACTAACCTTCCTCTGGATAAGACCAAGGTAGCATCCGTCACGATCCAATATGTAATTGATGTCTAATCCGTTGCCCAAATTAGGTAGGGTCTGAATTTCAAACAAGTCGCAATCGGGTACCTGAAATAGAAATTGATGTAACACCAGCGATAAATAGTTTGATTGACAAATGAGAAAACATGTGTGTTGGTCTTTAACATATGACCTTCTGCGACACGGAGTGTAGAGCTCAATCAATTCTTGAATTGGACCCTCCTAATTATGTTAATCACACTCGCGATGCTCTCTGCTATTCAACGGCAAAAACAAGCGTATCAGGTTTTATAGGTCGCTGGGTTATGCACCAATCAGTTGCGCCGATAGTCATTTGTGCGCGATGAACTTTTACTTTATATACCGTTTGTTTTTCTAAAATTAACCCCGACCTATTCAAACTGTTTCAATCGCAATAATGGAGGTGTGGCGGAAGTAAGCGGTGGTATTACCTATGTACATTCTACAATAAATAATAAATAAACTCAGGTGTTCAAGATATCTACACAAACAATATAAATATCGAATAAACATACTTGAAGTACGACTGTGACTTACATATACATTAGGGCTATCTTTATTTGGATCTTTGGGAACAGGATCGTTTTCAGTGGCTGGTGGGTCGGGAATAGGTCTCGCTTTTGTTGTTCCTAATCGAGATACCACTTTAGGGCTGTCTGCCCGCTTTTTCAGTACTGTATCTCCACCTTGAGACTCTGTCCTGGCAGTCGCAGGTGGCGAAGCGGTCTGTGGTCTCGTCGGTGATGGATTGCGTGAACAATCTTCATCAGTCTCTTCCTTGTCGCAATCTGACCGTGAAACGTTGTGATCTAGGGATGTTGTGGACATCGTCGTCGTTGTTTCTGGCCTTTCCTTTGGTCTAAGGTTCTGAAATTTCATGAAAATATTCAGCTACTCTAAATTCATATAAATAATATCATGTGAAACACGTCCACACACATATATATAAGACTATATCTATAAGATTGTATTATTAAAGTGTAAAGAATTAACTACACTCGAGATTTATAAACTGGAATCACTTCATCGCGGGTTGCGCAGCACTATTTGAACTATGAACTGTGGTATATCATTTGAAAAGTAATTTTGTTAGATTTCAACCTGTTACGATATCTTACCCAAACATTATTCACCATAAATCATGGAAAATAAAAACAAAAAACATTAACTTTCAAAACAATCAATTTTTTGTTTATGAAATTTATGCGGGCGTTTATGAAAATTGGTCATCAGTCAAAATGTTTCACGTCACTGGGAATAAAACAGATAAATGGAATCCACATTTACAGAAGCCGTTCAAGTCGTCATCCTAGTCCTTAGAATTTACTTTATATTTGTTTAGTCAGTTTAAGATAAGTTTGCCACTCCAGAGAATCAAATTTATTCGCTAAACGATCTCATCTGTATACCCTTTTACCTACTTTAATCTATCATTCTTTTGCTGCCTGAGTAACTAGCTATTAGCCTTCTGAACTCATTTTTTTATTTCTGTTGAAGTGTTGGAGATAAACTAAAAGAGAGGTTCTTCTTATTTCTTGGATGGTAAGGCGGTAGGCGTCAATGTCGCGCCTGGTGGGGTTACAGGGGATATTTGACAAAATGTTTAAGGGTAGCGGTGACTCTTTGTATCAGACTTCTTTGACTTACATGATCTTTATTTTTCTTTTTGAGTAAAACATGTCGCTCTCGTGCCAACCGATTCGCTTCCGCTACCGCGCGAGTCACCTGTGCCTGATTTTCCGCCTCTAGTGCTGAATGTGTTTCGTATAAGATCAGTTGAATCTGAAAATATTGAAATTTCATAACATTGTATTTTACATTGTTGGCAAGGCTACAAAATATTATTCCAATAGTACTAACCTGAGGTTTGGACATAAGAGTTGTTAAAGTCTTCTTTTGCTCTTCTAGAATTGATTGCACACGAGCTTTACCTTCGACATCTATTTCTGATTCTGTTAAAATCTGTAAAGAATAAGAAAAATTTGATTCGCATTCATCCATTGATTCATTCATATTAATTAATTTTTTATTGTCTACTATGCAACTCACCTCGAGCATAGTGAGATCTCCTCCACGACCGCAAACCAAGTCAATAGGATCAGTGACAGCGGAATATGAATTGGGCGGTGTTGCCAACGCTGCCACGACCCCGTCGAGAGCGTTGATCACGGACGGGGTCTCATAGTGTACCGGGTCACTAATAACGCACACGGGAGCACCAGATTGAAGGAACTCGGAGGCCTCTATGCCAAGTTCCCGAAGCGCGCCTACGTAACTGTCTACTCTGAAACATAAGCAACCACCAAACACCTTAAAATCTGTTTGTGCTTTGCAACAGAACAAATAAAATTGAAAGCAGGTAATATTGTTTGGGAAACAAAAAATAATATTAAAGATTTAAAAATGTTTAAATAAATTTTACACTTATTAGACAGACAGACAGACTGGACAGACGGAGTTGCGATTGGTGGTTTGAAAATCTAGAATTTGCGATACGCGGACGATACCACCTTACTTGCAACTAGTATCAGTTAAATGGAAGAACTCCTTGGAAAGAAAGAAATCATCAGCCTCGATTTTGGTCTTAAAATCAACAGAACGAAGACGAAAGTTATGATTGTTAACCGTACTAACAACAACTCGCCAGATGTTACGCAAATCGCAAACTGTTAAGTTGTCCAATCAAATGTCTATTTAGGAGCATTGATTTTGAATTACGGTGGCTGCATCGACGAAATTAAACGACGCATGGCCATATCTAGGTTGCCATAGCTATGGAGAAGCTGCAGAAGATATGGAGGAACCGAAAAATAACTAAGACCAGACTAGTGAAAGCGCTCGTGTTCCCATATTTCTCTATGCTGCAGAGACATGGATCCCGTGAGAAAGTAAAAAGATGAGGATAGATGCTCTTGAGATGTGGTGGTCGAGGAGAATGTTGAGAATATCTTGGAATGAATTTCGGACCATCAGACCCATTCTTGAAAAAATCGGCATCAAGTAGCGTTTATCTTCTATAGTACGAACTCGCATTCTCACTTTCTTTGGACACGTCTCCAGACGTGATGACATTATCTCCATTGAACGATTAGTTGTCCAAGGAAAAGTTGAAGGCACCAGAGGACGCGGCAGGCCACCAATGAGGTAGACTGATCAAATTAGAGATGCGCTGAACGTCCCGCTACATCAATGTGCGAAATAGGCAGCTCTCCAACAGGAATGGCAACGAATATTCAAGATTCATTTGATTTGTTTGGTTCGTGTGTCCTCAATGGAGGCCTCGTTGTTCATGTAGAAGAGAAAAATGAGCAATCCGATATTTCTGTGCCACAGTCTCTATTAACATTGGCCGGTCGCACAAAGAGATGATCGTCATTCCTTTGGTTCTCATCAATATTTACATGTATGAGTACGATTAAATTAAATATAAAAGTTTGTGATTCTTTTGTCATTCCTGTTCCCACGAGTACTAAATGACAGATGCAGCTTCATACTTAGTATTACTAAACACAGCATCGGTTATAAAAAAGTGCCGACTTGGGCAATGCATTGGAACTTACACTTATGTTGAGCGGAAATAGGCAACCCGTGACCACCACTATTAGCCCGTAACATAGTATTTTTCTTTGTCTTTGGTCCACTTATGTTTATATCGACGCTTAAAATAAAAAAGAAATTAGAGCACTCACTTATCTCCAGCACCGAACACGACTAGTTTCCCCAACTGAGGCGTAACGGGGGCGGCCGGTGTGCTCGCCTTGAGCACGGCGGCTAACTCCCGCAGTTGCGCGGCCAGGTACGCCGAGCAGCGCGGCGAAGACGCGTGCGTCTGCGCAACAACGCCCCGGAGGGAATTGGCGCGTAATGCGCGGCACAATGTTGATGCACCCTCACAGAATTCCCTTTCCTGTTTAAAACAACGTCGTTCAATGAGAACAATAGACAATGTAAATGTAACAACATTACGTATTACTGTATACTACATGTGTATTATCGTAGACGTGCCCCGCTTTCGTTTCATCCTCAATTTTACTGACCTTACGCGTATATTGCTTTTACAGTGCTTCATTTATGTCTCGATTAAGATTAACGTTTATTTTAAGAATTCTCCAAAATAACTTCTAGTTCAAGCTTATAAGATTCCATCTTACAAGTGTTGTTGAGAGTTGAGAGAGAGATGGTATAACAGTGGTCAACTAAAACTCACCAATATGTTGGTAATTAATCGAAAAAAATATATTTCTATCAGAAGTGTCTACTGTTTACAACGCTAAAAATCAGATGTACAAGTAACATCTCACCTGGAGTACTATGATACCTTCCTTGACTAAATCCAATTGTCCTATAGTTACGTTCTCAGGTGGTCGCAGAGTGATAAATCTACAATAATGTAAATATTTTTAATATTTAAAACCATAATGCACATACAAAAAAAAGTTATATTCAGAGAACAAATTACCTCGGGCATACTCGATCAAAGCGGTACTCTCCGGCGCATAGTTGTCTACAATTGCTATAGGAATATCCAAGTTTATGTAACCTTTCCACCAGCAGTGCGACTTTTCTATACGAAAAATAATATATAATATAGGTTATAACTAAATTATAAATTGAAAAAAAAAAAAAATTATAAAATAATAACATATTTAAAACTTACTTGGCTTTAAACGTGTTGACCCAACCGGTGACAGTGTCTTTATTGACGCAGGCCGATATTCGTTCTTCACGTAAATGACTTGGTAGAAGATCAGATAATCTGCGTCAAAATAATCATCAAGTTGAGACCCGCGACAATCTAACTTACAAGCTCGACACATCAGTATTCTCTACGTTGGGCATCGCTACACGTTCATTTGCATGAAATGAGAGATTAAAAACAACCAAGATCTTGGAATAAACATTTATCACCCATATGTCTATAGCAACTGAAAATCGTAACCAGGATATTTTGATAGACAGGAAAAGTAATTGAGCTACTGTTTCGAACAATGTTTTTCAATTAAAAGAATAAGGGTTTTCTGATGTACGTACGAAAAAGCCCGATTTTTGATTCGTATCCTAGCTATGGCGGCAGCGAAGTGTACTCTCTGATCCCAGATAGCGCTTTCAATGTCTATGAAAGGATGTCCAGCTTCGCTCAGAAGATGCGAAGCTCTTTCTAACTCGCCCCTGGGCCGTGCGCCCCAGCCTCGCCTTGCCAGCTCCATTAGAAACAGCCACGATTTGTGTCGGTGATCAGCCAACTTCGTGCAGAAGAGCAGAATCATTATTTTATATTAAAAAGACTGTGACTTTGCCTTTATTATTGAGATAATTTAATTGATTGATATTGAGATAAGATCATAAGAAAAGAAAGATAAACCTTAATAATGGTTAATGATGATTATGTATTATTTTCAATATAATATATTATGTTTTCAACTGAATATATAATTACACTTAAAAGTGCATAACTATATTATATAATATTAATAACAGAGTAACAATAAAATTAATTCGAAATAAATAGGGTGCTTCATCAGTTCCATCATGTTTAAAGCTCCAACACCTTTCCCTCATTTCCTTCGCGTTACATTTCGTGTCATTATTAATCGAATCCTCTTTATCTGATTAGACAGCGACCAGAGACGATTATTTACGTTCACGAAAACAATACTCATAAATACAAAACTCATTTGCCGTGACCGTCTTTAAAGTTGGAAAAAGAAATGGATTCGGTCACGAGAATGTCATAATGCGAGTTAGATGGGCCCTTCTTTTTATTGTTACATCTTGTCGAACCTGCCTTAACTATAACTTATTACCATTCAGTAATGTCATCCGATGGAAAAACCTTGATACATAATGGTACGGTAATAGTTCCTTCGAAACCTTCGAAAATCGGTCAAGTTCAAGACCGATATGAAAAATGGCAATTACGTCCACATAAAATACATTTTAATTTACGTTGTGTATTTTTGTGATCACAATTGTTTTCGACGTTTCCTAAAAATTGTCGTACGCTGCTACTTAATACTGAAAACTGATGATATATACACAGTCGAGATCTAATGTTCGGTTTGCACCACCCATTCATTGTAGGACATGCTATGACTTATTTTTTAGTAAAATATATTTGTATAAGTAAGTAGGTGCTTAGATACACTACACTAATAATATGTACAATATAAAGTAGGTCACAAATTAACTAATTGAACAAAAAAGACTAACATGGATCATCATTAATTATCATAATAACCCGTAATTATTTTGTAGCTGAGCTCGGCTGTCCTCGTAAAGTGAGAGTGACTAAAGTCAAATTCCATCCCGCTACTTAGCAGAATTCGTATATGTTTGAGAACATGGGAAAACCCAGGCATGCAGGTTTCCCCACGATATTTTCCTTCAACGAAGTATAGTATAGCTGATTTATAATATTCACTTAATCTGAAAAGTCCGTACAAGAATCGACCTTGAGTCACCAGTGTGAGAAATGTTCGTTAAAACCACTTGTCTATGGCTGCTTGTTCAGGTCATCATCAGGCGTCGTCGTAGCCAATAAATGTCTCATACATGAGCTTAGAAGAAAAAAGAAGTAGTTAAGGTGCTTTCTACTACGATGGTCAAATACGCATTGGTAGACTTCGCACAACTTTGGAAACTCTAACCTTTTTTACCAAGTTATACTTTGTAAGTGATATTTCATTTTTGATAATTAGATACAGTTGTAGGTTTCAAATACAGAATATCCAAGAAACAAGCTGGATACGAACTTACCTGAGGATAATCACCAAAGAAATCGATATCTTCGATTGCTTCATCTAGTACGGATTTATCTACAAAGAAAAATTCATAGATTAGCTGAGAAGGTTGTAGAATCCCTTTAAGGTAAGTCTGACGAGGTACCTTTGCCGTGAAAAATGTTACTTCGAGCAAATTTAACTTCACTTATGTTTGTTTGTTTGTTTAGTTTTAAGAGATATTTTAAGGGGCTACACGCAGAAAATAGCAATGATTTGATATTCAATGTTTGCGCCAGAAGTGGTCGGGGCGCGTGTTGCTTTTTAGTCGCTACAGGCGTTCAAATTACGTCGGTAGTTTAGAGACTTATAATATTACCACGAATTTAAGATATAGAATCGAACCTTCCAGTGAGATGTACGCATATTATATCTTTACGCTCTTGTGTAATTACAAAAAGTCAGTTGTTATAACAAGAAAATATACCAAGTTGGCACTACTTCCTGTTTTATTTGAGCATCAAGAAGCTCCAGTGTACGAGTATTGTACATTCAAACATATAAACGACACTTGCTATAAGGCAATCCATTACATTAACACTAAAAGCATTTATATATGTTTAAGTGGGGTACGTTTACATATATTCCAGGGTGAAATTAGTTTCATCCATCCTTAAGTCAGCAAGCCTGGCAACGGCGCTAGATCACTCTTGTTGGAGGTCGCAGAGTTCTGTACCAATCTTGTTCAATCCTGTACTCGTGTATAGTGAAACAAATATTTACCTGTTTAGATATCTACCACGATCCTTGTAAAATCAACACGGACATGTTTTAATATGTTAAAAACGTTTCGGGTGCAGTGTTTCGAAAACAATAAAAAAAGTTATATTTTCCTTCTTCGTCGACAACGCCATTTAGTGTCGCGGACGTCCATAGGCGGCGATGGACATCTACGTTACGGCTACCCCCAGTCTGCCAATTGGTCCCATATTTACATAAAAATGTTCTCATACAACAATGGCTACATAATACAGGAATTGCAAACTTGTTTGAAACTCTCATAAAATAGAAAATAAATTTGAAAAATATATCCCATAAACTCTTATACAATGGGGCATACTTAACATAAGAATAATTTATAGTCTCAAAGAGAAAGTCGCGTGACAAAAATCCTATAGATATCTGAAAGTGCTGAATAATAAAAAGGCATAAAACGTATTGAATGACGTTTATTTGTTGACGGTTGCCGACTGTCTCCAGCGGCACCAGCCACGATTATTCCATGCGTTATACGACGTTTGACTTACGTTCACATGTGGACTGTCAATTTTAAGCGCCGTAAATATTGATGCGATAGTTTTTATAACGTATGTATGTTAAGGTGCCTGTTTTGTATTAACGTGCCTTTTTGGAATTATTCCTACTTCCGTATGTACACGGGCAGACACACGAAGAAACACAAACATATCCGAAAGGCTCTAAGTGAAAGGGCGGAATCCGAGCTATTGGAATAATTTGGAGCCTCATGTTCATGGAACTAACAAAATAATTTTGTACCATATTGGGGCTGCCTAGAATACTGTCCCCATTCCCTACCATGCTGGCAGAATGGATGTCGTAAGAGGCGACTGAAGCCAGTCTACTCGGTGGTATGTTTTCGGTAATATAAGGATTATATTATCAATATTATTATTAAGTTAGTACTGGTATTATTATCTTTCCGTGAAGACTGCTTGGCTAGCTACTACCTTCCTGCTTGTGTCAGCCGCCAAAGGACTCGTCGTGTTTCTGCTGGAGGCTTGAGAGCTAGTACTTTTTGCCTCTCTTCTTCTTTCTCGACCGGTAAGGCATTAGTAACGCCTTTAGTGTTACTCATGTCCAATGGCGACGGTGACCACTTACCATCAAGTGCCTCGTTTGCTCATTTGTCTGCTACTCACATTAAAAAATAACTGGAACTATCGATGCATAGCTCATTCGAATTTTTTCTTTATAATAAAATACTTAAAATATATTTTTCCCATGGCAATTTTTTAGTTTCCATTTTTTACTACATAATTAGGTACATGCCTAAATTAATAATTATAAAGGGATGGGGAAGTATGAACAGCGAAGAAATCGTATACTTATTCTTATTTTTGTAGATTCTTCAATAAATATTTATGCTCTTAATCTTAATCTATATATCTGTATTAAATATCAAAGTCCCACAATAACTAGATAGATACTTAAGTTAAATAGAGATAAATAAGTTAAGTACTTAACTTTTGCATTCTTTGAATGTCGTTTAGATATGGTCTACGAGGTGTAATAATGAAGTCGGAGAAAATATTTACCAACAAAGCGCTATTTAGGAAATTCTGCCTCATTTCGTAGACTCATTCGCACGCGAGTGTTTATAGCGGCACTATCGTGTCGGTATTCGGTGATAAAAGTTAAATAACGCTATACAACGCCGGGAAACTACTTTCAAACGTAGCGTGACGTAATTTACAACAGTTCCAATAAACCCGCCAAGTTTGCCACCTGTTTTCGTGACAGTCACTTCATATGAGCCATATTTGTAAGGATCCCATTGCCTTGTTTTACTATCTAAGCTATGTTATATGGATTTTTAAATACTTCCACTATTTTATGATTCACCATTGTGTTCAGTGATTTACGACTTAAGAACGAACACGAACGATAATGTTTTCACAAATATTACTTTTTTTAAGTCTTAAAAGGTTGGAGTTTAAAATTTATGACCAATGGGGAGTGTCATTAATGCTCAAAAACTTTTTATAACTTTTTACACACACGCACATTAAGAAATTTAAAATATTTGAAATTATTTTACTATGACGGTTATTCTGCAAGGCGTGCCTGCCATCCTTGTATATTTTTATGTCAAAACCCGTTTGTTATAACAACGAAAAACATTGGTTATAATAATATATAATAAACGTTAATAAACGTTCACACACTCACGCCCCCGCACTAGGATTCCCTGTTGCGGGTGGCATGGACATACACAATTATCACATCACAAACACCCATGACCCGAGAACAAACGTTTATCTGTCACATAAATATCTGCCCCGGCCGGGAATCGAACCCGGGACCCCACGCTCGGCAGGCAGGGTCACTACCAACTGGGCTACGGGATCGTCATACAGGTTGACAGAACAAACTATTTATTTAATTATTTCTTCACTAAGTTATAATTTTGTCATTGGTCACGTTTTATTTAAATTCATATACCAACTGTACATGTAACATATTGATTAAAATAACATTCAAACGGATTAACTTCATCACAAAACATTATTGAGTGCCATGGCCACCGCCAAAGTACATAATATTGACTATTTTCGGCTTGATTGAAATTTTATTTTACTATAAAACTAAGATTGTAGTCAAACATCAACTTACTGTATGGAAAATATCAGATATCTGGATTTGAACACCCAGTAGCTTATTTGTTGTTGGCAACCCTATGTACCGAGGGAGTTCACTGTTTGAAAACGTTTGTGTATTAGATAAAGTGTTTGTTCTCGAATCTCCGTTAATACTCGTAGCAAGCAATGCCGTTTAAGCCATATCAGCTACACAGAGAATATAATTATACTGGCAATGAGTTATGACCGACTTAGATGTGGGCGTGAATTTAACTTAATTTTGCACTATTTTTTGAAGGAAATGTCCAATTTTAAACAGCATTTGACTTGATACCAGTATAATAAACAAATAAACTTACATCGAAACACGTCGTAGATGAGTGAATATACACATCGCATTTCCTGTTCATCTTCAAACTCCACATTCATCGAAGGTTTGCAAAGCAGGCGGGCAGCCTTCAGCACCTAGCGCCAGACCGGCCATTAGTGTTTTGATATATAAAGTAACATTACTGGATTATCGTTGCATATTTTTTATCATCACACGGTAAGAATTTAATTTATCCTGAGTTAGCTTAAAAAATTAGAAATTAACATGTACAAAGATTTCAGAAAGTGTTTCGTACCATACTATGTATAAAAGCAAAAACTACTTTAAACATTTCCGTAAGCAATGCACTCAAAAAATTCTAAGGTTTTTAGTGCATCGGAGATACCGGTCATAAGAAAAATAAACAAGTCGGGACCATTTTTAAACTATTTCTGTATATTATATCATAGAAAGAATGAAGAACATTAAAAAGCATATTTAGTCACTTGTATTTATTGGCCATTTTCTTTTGTCACGTTTAAAACCAAAGTTGTATAAACCTGTCCGATATCCCAAGCTGGACCGGGAGTGGTCTTGATAGAAACAGGAGGAGGTGCATGTGGGTTCTTGATGGAAATCACCAGGTTCCAGGGTTCCCACTCCTCTGGCGTATCTTCCACTGACTTGGTGACATTTTCAACATTTTCTTCACTAATATAAATAAAAGAAGACCTTAACATCAACGATATGAGAGCAGTGGTAGTCGAATGGTTTGAACGTAGCTGTCCTGCACGGAACGCTCGAGTTCGAATCCTGCATGCGCATCTATCTTTTCAAATTATGTATGTATACAAGTAAGTAATTACTGGTCCACGTAGATGGTTTATTACAAATAAATAATCATTTGGGGCAGTGAAGGAAAATTAAACCTGCATACCATAGTTCTCCATAATGTTCTCAACTCAAAGGTGTGTGAAATGTGAAAAAACTGCACTTGGCCAGCATTGCCTACTTGGGCCTTAACTCCTCCCATTGTAACAGGAAACAGGAGCTCAGCAGTGATTAATATGGATTTTAATAATATGATGATCAAACGGTTTTATTTATCTTATATGCACTAACACTCTTGAATTTCATTTTGTCTAATACATTTTAATTACTTTATTATTTCTCTATAAAAAATGCAAAACTATAAGTGATTTTGCTAGAAACTAACGGTGATACTTTTTTTAGCGGTTCTTTAACGTAAATAAACGAAAAACAAGCAGACAGGCCACCTACTGGTAAGTAATCACAGCCGCCCATGCACGTCTGCAACATCCATGGTATTAACAACGCGCTGCCAGCCTAGACGGAAGCAAGATACTTACGAGTGTGTAGTCCAATTTTATTGCTATTTACTAATCTTTCAACAACCTGGTCCTGCGTTGCTGTTGAATGGTTCTAAGAGTTGAATATTATCCTGAGAAACTGCTATTAAAGAGGTAAGGCTGGTTTTCGCTGTGCTTCTTCGTAATAAAATTAAAAAAAAACATCAAAAGAATTACAATTGGGGACATTTCGACATCTACAATAGCCTCCGGGTCGTACTCAGATAACTTTTTTCAGTTTGAATAACGTTGTGCTTGATAGAAATTGCTAGCTAGCTAAGTACTAAAAATGTCCACGTACTTATGTAAGAAAAGATTAGACTAAGTACTAATGTTTTATGTGATATTGTATGGTGTTAACATCTGGGAGATCTAAGGATTTTACGTTCAGCATAAAGATTTATCTACAAAGCGAAGAGATTTGCAACCCAAATAAGATTGCTACATGTAACGAAATTAGCTCCGCGAATTTCCGTTTCATTGATTGATTGTTAATTGAGCGTTGAACTAAAATCGAACACGTAAAACAAGGTCCTTACTAACTTACATTACTTTTCGTCTTCTTTCAACTACTCTCATAGTGTGTGACTTTTAAATCTCTCGAAATCGTTACGTCAAGAACAACCAGCTATTTAATTTAGTTTCAGATTGTGACTCCATTTTTATTTTAAACTTATGTACTGTTTATTTTAAAATGAAGGTAAAAAATTATAAACATTAAATTAACAGTGTATTAAACTATTACTGTATCAAACTATTTACTATTAATCTCGTTTTTTATGATATTTGTTGTTTTTTGTGATAATTTTGACATATTAAACAAAATGTCAATATTTTTTTCGAAATAGTTTTGTTAGTTTTTCATTGATTACGGCCACTGCTTATAAAGTAATGACAAACAGATCTTTAACACACATTTCATATGCAGTCGTACATAGGAGGTAAATTAAACAATTTTATTTAAGTTTGGTAGGTAGCTACTGGAAAGAAAGAGGCATAGCAAAGTTCAGGCAAAGAGTAAAGGACATAGGTTGTCCATAGTCACCACTCATATCTATACATTATTTTTTGGAAATTTTAGTGCAGATAGGCTTTGTTGTCGATAGAGAGACAAAACATATTTTTTTGGAATTTTTTATCTATCTGTCTGTCAGACCAAGTATCACACTAAAACCACTGAACATATTTGAAAATAGTGACAATAGCAGAAACATGAGGATCTTAGAAATTACTTAACATTATGAAATGAACACCAAATCCGAAAGTTTTTCACTTAAAATAAATTCCAACAAAACAAAAACATTAACAGTATACATAACCCCAAATATATTTAGAAAACACACCTGTCCAAAATAGTAAAACGGCAGGCCAAGAATTAATTACATGAAGAAGCAAAAAGAGAAAGTGATGTTGTGTTAATTTTGTCAGTCATTGAAAATATAAGAAATAATTAACAGAGATTAATGAATTTAAAAGATTATACTTACGTTTACGTATCGTTCTTTGAGATGTAAAAAACAGTAGATAATATATTATCAGCAGAAAAAAATGACAATGTGTTTGCCAACATGCAACTATCGTCTCGTGGATATAAAATTGGGATGCTGTATGCTGTAGTTGTTCCATATTACCTAGTATTCAAAACTTAAGTAAAACGAGCTTGAACTTAGATGGAGTTTGCGAAATCCACTACCGATTAATCTTCATCATCGACATGGAAGACGAATTATCACAAATTCTACAAACAGGTCCGAAGATTGTATTTGGTCACCGTAAATCATGCCCATCCATCATTCAATGGTGTAAAGAGTCTAGCCAATACTTAAGGAAACCGATAAATCTATTTCTTAATTGGGTCTTCAACACAGGAACCAAATCACGTGAAAAAATTATATTGGGTCAACAGACTATCCTCCCATTTACTTAGGCAGATAGAGAACACTTCCTTCAACATTACAACGCACTGTTGGGTTCGGGTCTTCGCTTACAATGTGAGGAGTTAAGGACACTTTAAGCTGGCCAAGTGCCGATGAAGTCTTTGAGAACATAACGGAGAATCATCAGGTATGCTAGTTTCCTCAAGATGTTTTTCTTCGCCGAAGCAAGTGATAATCACTTTGTAACACGCACATAATTAGAGATGCGTCCAGGGGATTCGAATCTCCCGTTCGGGAGACCGGTGTTCAATCTATTCTATAAGTATATATCTAATATTTAAGTAATTAATTCCATGGAATTTGCTATAACAAAAATACCTTACTTAATAGACTGAACAACAAGTATGCTATGACAATGCAATTTCGATGCTATTAACAGCTTTTGTGTATCCGTGATTGAAATACATGTGTGGCTTGGCTGGGTCATGGCCACTTTGGTAATTTACTAATGAGAAACGATTCGATGTATTGGAAACGTGGTTACATTAATTAACGAATACTTTAATTTCCCGGATAAATTAAGGTGTAAGCGTTACAACCTTTGATAGTCACTAGTCAATAGATATAATTATAAATGATATTGAATATATTTTAGCCGTGACCACGATGCATGTAATTATGTTAAATAAATAATTGAAAAGATAATTAATAAATAATTTAAAAATAATGCAATCATGGTTTTCCTACCTACAAAGAGTCTTTGTAGCCAAAATATATTTAAGGTACTTACCTAAGTATAGAGCGTAGGTAGCCTCGTTTCTGTTTTATGATATTTAAAAAGTATTTAATTGAAATCAAGTATTATTTATAAATTATCGTTACGAAATTTTATGTACGTTTGTCATGTAGTTATCGCTGTAGCAACCGTGTTATTGCCACTCACCATATAGGACTGTGGCGTGTGAAAGTAACATTACATAGTTGAACATTGTGATTATATTTCAGCGGGAAAAAACGACGGCTTAAAATCTTTTAGAGATAAGCATACTGTATTACATACTTTACAGCACTTGTAAGTACTTGTAAGCTTTTTTTTAGACTCAGCTGATCAATGTTATTATAAAGTTACGGGTATTAGATGATATTTCTCATAATAATCATACGAGAAAAACTAAAAAATAAATAATGTATACGTACAATTATACGACATCACAAACATCCACAATCCGAGTGCAAACATTTATCTATCACAAATATCTCTGCCCAATCGGAACTCGAACTCGGACCCCTCGCTCGGCAGGATCACTACTAATTGGACTACGGGATTAATGTTCTATTGAAGTCAGCTATGAAATCAATTTATGAGATTACAGAATTATGAGTAGATCATTCAAGATTACACTGAATGATTTTTTTTTAATAATATGGTTGTAATTGAACCGGATATTTGAAGTAACGATGCATGTTTTAGGTTGTATTGTAAAACTACATTACGGTAAATGGACGGCTACGATTATTTAAGTCTATTTTGTCTTATTTTCATAATTTTTACACTTAGTAATTAACTGAAGTAGGTGAAGTTGAAGAAGTGGAAGTCAAATAAAAAATAATAATAACAATACAAACTTTTGTGAAAAGATCGCAATGGAAAGAATGTATATTGTGATAATGGTATCGTATTGTATTTAAATTAAATTTTAATATTTAGTTAGTATAGATATGGCATATATTCATTGCTGAAAAATTTGTCTTCCAAATTTCAATTCCTGCATTTTTTATTACTTCGTTATATTCTTTTGTATTTTTTATATTTTTCTTCTTAAAATATTAACAATAATAATAAATTAAAATATTTTATACAGGTGTATATAATATTTTAATTGGAAGAGAGTAGTTTACAACACAACTACGACGAATATATCTGTAATATGTATGATTTCCTAAATAAATAAATGGTTATACAGATCTAACAAAGTGTATTCTTTGAACTGAATTATGTTTTCCGTGACTCTAAACACATATGAAATCTACTCGGGTCACGGTCGTTTCAACCTACAAGCGATTGGTATTGTAGTGTAGTCAATTCTCAATTAAACAGCAAATCGCTACGTGCACAAATACTACGTTGAGCCTGATTCGATCATATTTTTATCTATATTAGAAGTTTAACATTGTAATTTGCTTAATATTTGATATAAATAACCAAAACGCGGCAGAAACGAGGATTTGGTTATACTTACTTATAACCGACGGAGTCATTGAATGACAGACTTCATCACACTCATTATCTGTAAGAAGACTATTCTCTAAGCAGAATTTACACACCTTTGAAAATATCCTTACGGAGATCTCCCATGTTTATATTTTTTGTTCACCAAAATTTGTAATAATCGCAAATTCGAATAATTATAAGTGCAAATATGATTCGAACCAAGTTCTCCGAATAGGACACTGACTGTTCAATAAATCTTCAGTAACGCCAATTAACCCCATTGACACTTCTACCCTCACAATGACGCACATATACACACATAATATAACATGTAAATTAATTTAGAACTTTTGGTCTAAATACTATATGTAGGTACCCCTATGAGTATATGTGAAAATAATTCCGGCATGCATGCACATGGAAGATGAATACTATGTGAGAGTTAAGTGTACGATATTATAGATAAACGACCTATAAGGAATTCTGTGAATAACTTGCACGTCACTTTCCAAGGTGTTCTGCAGGGCCACGAGATTGAAGTACTGTTGCAACCTCCATTCTTTATCACTAGGGAGCACAAGCCTTTCCGCTTCAGTCGTGTCACCTTCCTGCCGAGATGCCTCCTCCTGCAGCAAGAGCTCGGCCAAGAGTTTCGGGTATACGTTGAAAAGATTGCCATCGCCATACTCAGAGAGAGCAACCCATAGTGTGTTTGGGTCATAAGATTTTTCCATTTTTGAACCATTTAAACATTTAATCACGCGTGAGCACGAAATTCGCACGTTATTCATTGGTAATCGATTTGGCTACTAATACTCATCATTAAGTTGCACGGAAAAATGTGCGTTCCATCCTCGCATACGGGAGGTGGTTATAGCTCTGAGAGTCACCCGCGTACTGAGCGATTTTAGGTAGAACCGTAGTCGTTTCCGATCTGTTGATTTACCCTGTATGTGAGATGTCATTGAATTTGGGAAGAGCGAATTCCACATTTCATTCCAATGTAGGTCCATATCAAAGATTGTGTTCATCCACAGCATATAGCAAGTATGAAAAACACAGTTCCCGAAGAGATTCCATGGAATCTTAAGTTATATTTAGAGATAGTGCTGTTATACTCAATAAACTTTAACTACTTACATTCTTAAGTAGTTACAAAAAGTAAAGGAATGAGGTCATGAATTTGAGATGCGAATCAATGCCAATCTTGTAGAATTAATCAGAAAAAGACCAGGAAATTATTTTTATATTATATTTAACCATCTATATTACATTATTATTTTTATTTACTTTATTTAACCTGGCTAGCTACCACCCTCCTGCTTGTGTCAGCCGCCAAACGACTCGTCGTGTTCCGGCTGGGAGCTTGAGAGCCAGTACCTTCTTTGACCACTTACCATCAGATGGCTCGTCTGCTCGTTTGTCGGCTACAGGGCCCGGAAGACCCTTTCATTTGATTATGCCTTTGGAAGGGGTTAAGCCGTTTGAGTGTTACTCGTTCGTTTGGGTTAACCTTTGATCAGCTTTGCCAGTATAGTGATAATTTCGATCGGGTTAACATCAACCGACCCAAGTTGTTTGGGATAGGGTTTTGAAGGGTTTTTTAAGGACTTGCTATTTTTAATTTGCTTAATTTAATCGCTTTCTTTAATGAAAAATAAATCCAAATTTTGATTGCGTTCAATAGGCAATCACCTACCGTTGAAGCGGCTATTAACATAAAAAAAAAACATTTAAAACCGTTAGTGCTTCCAGAGGCGTTACCAGTAATAATCGTGTAATTTCTGAACGAGTGACCGAATGAGTTAATTTTATACCAATTGATTTGTTCAATTATGCGTCTAAAGTCTAAACGATTAATTGGACACATCTTTTGTCCGATTTTAGGTAACATTCGACCACCTTTTTATGATCTGTTTAATAAGAGTACAATGCCGCTATGCAGAGTTAACGCTGTAATTTCCGTCCTGTCCAACACAATTCGATGAGACGTGGCATGATATAACAGTTTTTAAGTTGAATGGAGAAGGCGTTTGGTGTATGCATGAAAAGGTTTTCAGAAATATGTCAAGGTCTTGGAATAAATTTGTCTATGAAAGTCAAGGGTTAGTGAGATATATCCTTCTTAAATTGCAAAAAAAATGTGTCCGCTCTTTAATATTTTAAGTGTGATACGTAGAATTTTGAAAAATGATGGATAATGATAATGGAATATTGAAACACTTTCATAGAAAACCAGGTTTCTAGTATAGTAATAGTTTCTTAGGAGACCATTGCTATGTTACCCATAATGAAAAATAATTACAAGATTTATATATACAAACTGTGTAATGAGTATTGCTTAGTGAATTAATAAAGCGATATTCGATATCTTTACCATGCATACCTATTTTAATTGTGATGGTTCCACACATTAGTACATATGTACGATAAAATCTTCATCAACGTTATTTTTCATGAGACACATTGCTGATTGGCAATCCTTCAGCTCTTGTGAAAAGTGCAATTGAGGTTTCTATGCGACTTTTACCCGGTGAGAACAATGTCAGAGGACCTTGGCATTGGCATAATATATTTATCGATTTTATTACCCGAATAAACTTTTCCCCACCATCATGATCTTTACTTATTCATAGAAATAAACGCGTTGCGTAGTCGTTTTTAAATTTTTACCTTTATTCTGAGTAGGAAAATTGATGTAATTTAAGATCTTTGTTAAACTAAGTCGAGATGAGTCGCAGTTTTTTATTATCATCGGAAATAGTATGTATTTTTGAGAATAGAATTGTTAAATCTTAAATTCAATGACTATTAACGTCTTGAAATTCCCACGCTTATTTCTAAGTGCCCTACACGATTTCGCGCCTCTCCCGACGTTTTGGCTTGTTGAATAGGTGAAAGACATTTAGGTTGTGATGCCATCATGAAAAAAAAACTTATTTTTATTGCCGTCAGAATAAATGATTTTTCCTATTCCAACTATAAAACGCTTCACTGTGCATGGTGTGATAGCCATTTAGCTAGTATTTATTTTGCTGAACGTCTTCCTAGCTAGCTAGAAATACAGTAGACAACATTTTATGTAGTTGTTGTACTACTAATATTTTTTTTATTCATGATAAATCTTGTAAATTATCTTTGCCACATAATTTAAATAAATAATAATAAGTAATAGATCAGTCACTGTCAAGTGAAAAATCAAAGCATCTAAATGTTTGTGGTCAAAATGTTCACGTGAAACAAAAACAGTGGCGATGCAAAATTAAAAAAATGTTATATCGCAGTACACGGCTCCTGTAGAAACAAAACAACATAACGAATATGGGAATTTAGCATGCATCCAACAATGGATCAGCTTATCACTGAAGAAGAGAGCTACGCAGATAGACGGCAGCTGTTCAAAAACATATGGGATACAGCTATAACTATTGATAAGAAAGAAGAGGAAAAGAAGGAGAGACATGTAACTCATCCACCTAAAGTTATAAAGTTGGTCTTTCATTTATGATTTTTCTCGCTTTTTACTTTCACTTAACTTTGTTGTTTTGATATATACGATGTTGTGGGTTTCGGTAGCAATGCTTATTTATACCATAAACATAATATGCTAACGTAACAGACGAACACTCATCTCATCATCGCGTCTACAAAACCTAAATATGCATGCGTTTGTGTGAAAATGACAACTGTGTGAGTGACTTTAAGTGATGTCAAATTCACAACCATGCACGATTATTACATAACAGGTTTTTTGCTATATTTTAGATATTCGATTATTTAATTCGTTCTCTTGATTATTTATTACATATTAAATTAAATAATACCATGTTAATTCTAGTAACTTCTCTTTATTTCGCTTCGTCTACACTAAACTTAACCTTATTGGACGGGATTCTTTATATTAACATATCTTTTTTATTTGTAAACTGATTGAAATAAAACAAAACGTGATTAATAGGTACTAAAGAAAACAATAATAATAATAATAATATTTATTCGTTTTAATTAATTCTTTGATGTAAATCGATATAACTTATTGCCCTCGGAAATGAACTAACCAACAAATTTTGTGGGTATAAATTCTTCATTTACAAGATGTCAGTGATTTCGTAGAACGACATAGTTGCCCTTAAAATGTGTACATTAAAGTTTGTGAGGAACCCTAACTATCGGGTTCAACGTTCGAATCCATTTTCATACATACTGTTGAAATCGACTTCACCTACAGTATATAAAATTCTTAATTCATTATATGTAAAAGAGTTTTGAAATAATAAATTACAAACTTAATTACAGAACTGCCAGGTTAGATGTCGAACGATGCATAGCAGATAAAAGAAAAAAGCAACGGATAAAAAAATTAAAGATTGTCTGTAATAAATTACTGCACATTTGCACCCACAAAGATGTCGATGACATATTCCATGACGAGGTGATATTACCATCGAATATGTATGCAAAATTTATTGAATAACACTGACCTAATGTGTTATTTTTAGATGGGCTCGAAAGGTAGGGAATCTCCAATACGCCTTAAGGGCCGTATGCAAAAGAAACCAAGGTTTACAAAAGTTTGGAAAACCAAGAGACCTAAAAATAATTTTACACCGAGTCAAGATGCTTCACAATCAGAAATAACATCCCCAGATAGTATTTTACAACGCAACAAAAATTTCAGAAATTCTTCACCGACTAAAGTCAAAGAAACGTCATTAAGCCTTCAAGAAAATTATCCTAAAAGAGAAACAGGCAAGAGAGTGAAACACTTTCCCGGTAGGTATTTTTTGAATAACATGTAGCTATAATGCTAGTAATTAAAGAACAATCAATCTGTAACAACATTGATGAAGTTTTATATATTTGCATAATGTTTTATTCCATAAATTACAATTTTTAGATACCAGTTTGTTGAAAAGGACGTGTCAAGAGTACCCAAACAAACGTCTTTTTCCTATTCACAAAATTTATATTAATTAATTAATGTATTTAAATAAAAAAGCGCAGTTTAAAAAAAATGTTTTAATGTAAATTATGATGTAAATTTATAAAAACTAGTACCTACGTAAAACAGAACAACATTTTTGACGTTATGGGGAAAGAAGGAAACATGCAGGTTTTCTCACGAAACCAAAAAAAATGTAATAAAGTCAGTCAAAACTTTTAAGTTGGGCCTCTTGTGAAAGAGATCAGAATTAATAGTAATAAGTAACCAATATGAGATGAGATATTAACGTGAATACATTACAACCGATGTTATAGTTTAGTTGATAAGGACCCTGTCTGCCGAAGCTTGACTGTGGTCATTTAGGAAACGCCGCCGGTGTAAGTTGCGGTGCATGTTGTTGTGTGCGTTATCGCGCGCTGGGTTGCATGTGTATGTGCGCGCACGTTTATTTTTTGTCATATAAGCTTATTAACATAGCCATTATGTGTGATTAGTGATAGATATATTGTGGTAAACGTCAAGGTTTGGTGTTAGATTCATGGAAAATATTAAAAACTCATGGATTTAGTTGAAAATGCAGTGAAAAGGAAAGTGTGTGTAGCAAAAGGAAAGCTGGTGTAAAAATTAAAAAACGCTCACGCACTTATAACCACACACTAGGATTTCTTGTATAGCGATTCGAAATAACATATAGAAATGCAATATAACAAAGACCCAAGAACAAATATTTATCTGTCACATAAATATCTTCCCGGGGCTCAAAACGTATCCGGGATATTTCATGAGATTAATGGTCGTCAAAAGGCATAAAATATTAGATTTCGTATTTTGTACGTTACTTTTCAACACATAGATTAGCATTAGTAACTATTAAAGATATGCATGTTCTCAGTATAACTTATTTATATTAAGCTTAGTCTTATAAAAAAGACGTTTTATATGTTTAAACCATTAAACATATTGTTATGACCATCTTGTATATACTTATATTTTTTTTGTATGTACATACCACAATCAATGACAAAATAACATAATGTACACATGTGTCACATAAAAATTGACACGTGTTTGAAGTTATCAATCCGTCAGGTGTAATCGTCAAAGTAGGTACTCATAATCGCTTCTAATCGATTAAAAAAGAGCTGAGTGAAAAATATCGCGAGCGGTTCGATCTGAAATGCAAAGAAAATCCTCACCATATCCTTTTAAAACAACATGACATTTACAAAGTAAGCTTCAACTTGCACGGAATCAGTTGTGGCACTGTTATTTTCAGGTGTCCGTATCATTTATATATTTATCTATACCATAATATCCTTCATCTACAAGTTTAACAAGTCACTTAAAAGTTTAAATAGGTAAATAACGTATAAACTTTGAAATCTTATTTTAACAATGAATACTGAGCCCAATAAAAGAACGCTAAACCTTTTGATCTATGAAACCACATTATGCCTATTTATTTTTTCACGATTGTGTGTATAACCTTTATGCTTGTATATATTTTATTTTGTTTTGTATAAACACTATATTTCTATAAATATATTGATAGGTTACGGTGAGAAGGTACACCTATTTCTTTTAATTTTCAATATAAAATGATGCTTGACAACAATTCCACCTGATGGTAAATGACGATGAAATTAAATGTAATTATCCAATTTAATTAATTTTTCCCGTAGACGCATATCATTTCTATTTCTTTTTTACATAGAATAAGTTAATGCTTGACAACAATCCCACTTGATGGAAAGTGGTGATGAAGTCTAAGATGTTGAACGAACTAACTTATAAGAGCCTATTCACTCTCCTCTTAAAGACTCCCACATTATAAGAATGCGGGAACACCGACTCGGACAAGTTATTCCAGTCTTTTACAGTGGCTACAATGAGTGACGACGCAAACCTCGCCGTCCGTATAGGTGGTACGTTCACTTTGTAAGGATGGATAGCCGCTGTACGTCGAGTTGTTCGATGGAGAAACGTCGATGGGGGAATTACTTCGAACAATTCCTACGCACACTGTCCAAAATGTATCCTATAGAAGATCGAGAGGCTGGTAACCCTGCGCCTGTGTTAGAAGCGTTGCACATTGGTTCCGACTAGATCTGGGTTACCAATGAACATCTTTGCATGCCTCTCCATCGAATCCAACGCTGAAAAATGACATTTGGCAGCACCAGCCCAAATGTTACAACAGTACTCCACACAAGGTCGAACTTGAGCTTTGCACAGGGTTAAAAGCTGATTCGGTGAGAAGTACCGCCGCACCTTCACAAGAACCTTAAGTTTCCTTGTAGCTGCTTTAGCCTTGGACTGGATGAACTGACTAAAATTGAGGTTCGAAGAAACTTCGACCCCCGACAATTGAAGTGGGTCAGTGCATTCTAGGGATACATTCTGCGAAGTTGGAGCCAACATAAACGGGCTCCTCTTAGCGCTAAATAGACACAACAATGGAATTCTAATTGTTCTTTTCTGCATTACATGTATTAAATCAATGTCGGCTGATGTACTCCAAATTAAGATACCATAATACAAAATAGGCAAAATAGATGTCTAGCTATTTACATATTTAAGTTAAGTTAGAACACAATATTTAATATTTGTAGAATAAATAGTGTTATAAACTAGTAAATAAACTAAAACATAATGTCATACAAATTCCATCAAAAATTTAAGATTAAATTGAATCTTATTTGCTTAAAACATTTTTGGGCTGTTAATGAAATAACAGCCTGTTACTTATTTTATGATTAAAATTATTATTCTGTGCTACAGTGATTATATATTCTGTGGTAGACATAATCAGAACTAATTTTTAATCTCTACTGTGAACTAAGCTGTGGAATATTCTGAAGTTTGATTGATTGTCTTGTCATTTAACACAGCTGAACAAAATTGTGTATAAAATAATGTCTTGAAATTAATATAAATAAAGCGTTATCGGGAAGCTTCCTTGGGTAAAACAATAATCTACTTTTCTTTCTTTATTATATAAGATCACTTTCTCTAATCATGTGTAATTTTAATACTAAAAAGATTGCTTATCAAAACAGTTTAATTTATTGTATTCATACTCTTATTTCCTATAATAATTGTTTTAGATGCCTGTTAAGGAATTACCGATAATGTCTGACTACGATCTACAGTTTCAAGAAGATTTGGAGAAGGCCCAAGCCTTGAGTTTGGAGAGTTTGGCGTTAGAACAATTCCGTAGACAGAAACTACTGTCGAATGCAGGTAACTGACGCAATTAATGTTTACTTCGCAAGATAAAGATAAAGATGATCCAAGGTCCTCGTTTGAAAAAGTATAATTTAAAACTGATGTTTGACGATTTTTTTAAGTACATTTTTAAATACATAAAAGTGAAAAACAAAAACATCAACATATAGGTTTACGATCGATTTAATTACTGATTACGATGCAAAGATAATGTCATGTTCCTTAGACTTTAGTATTTTTAGTTTTTAGTAGACCTTAAAGTTAATATACAGGTCAAAATATATAATTTTGGAATCATTGTTTATCTGAAGACTAACAAGTCTTTCTGACCACATACCTCACTACAATCACTGAACAATTTTGGATAATACTTAGCATTTTAGTAGCTTATATTATGGGTCATAATTTAGGATACTTTTTATTCTGGGATACTGATCTGTTGCTCCGGAACAGGATATAGATTTAAAATGGACATTCTATTGAGGACACACTAAATACAACTTTGACTGCCTGGCTGCAGCTGTTATAATAAAGCATTTCTATTTCATAGAACTGATAAATAAATTCAAATGTTATTTCTAAATATTATCCATAGGCTTTCTGAAGTGTATAATTTATGAAGTGAAGTGAATTTTGCAATGGGATTCATAATTATTTTTTGTAGCAATTGCAATAAATATTTTTTTCTAATTTTAGATTTGAGAAACAAGAAATTTTTAACCATCGAACAATGTTAATGAGCAACATTAATTGTTTATAATTACAAATATTACTAAATAAACATGTTTTCTTTATTCATCGTTCTTGGTAGGGGTCATTTTGTAAATAAAACTCTATGTTATGTTTCACTAGTGTAGTGAGAAGTAAATTCATAAAACTCCAATATAGATCAAAATGGTCTTCTTAGGATCATATTCAAACCTTGAGTAGTTATCATCTTTTATGAGCAGATAGATGTGTATAATGGTCCTTTGTTGTTTATACCCTAAGGTATCATAGATGAAGTAGCGGGTACAGCTTGTATAAAATATATTTAATAAGACTAATCTTATGATAGAATCTATTCATTGTTTAACTATACTTGTGTATTTCATTGATAAAATTATTATCACAAAGGAAACCTAGGTCAGTAACCTTATTATGTATTGTTTTGTATATTGTTGTCAATGTTTGAATTAATTAGAGCATTAATTGAGTACATAATCTTAAAATGGAATATATATTAATATTAACTTTGACCTGCCACTGCAGTAGCCTTCTTTATTTTTCCATAATCACCACCATTATTCTTTATTTATCATTATAAAAATGAATGATAACTAATATCATTGAAGGAAATTATCCATGAATGTTTCATCATTATTAAACTTAATCTTAATATGGAAACTGACTTCAGTGTTGACTGCAAAATTTGATATTTAAATCATCCCGATCATCTAAATCTAAAACATCATTTTATGTATTATTACATTATGAAGTTGATCTCCTTATATATATATATATATATATATTTAATTGCCTTTTTCCTTCCTCTTATTCTGTAAACATTATGTAACTTAAGTTTAGTGATCATTTACCCAAAAATATTTTTTTGTATTCTATTGTATAAAGCAAACAAAAATAAGAAAATTATTGGTATAAATTTATATAAAAATATTGAAAATGAATATTTTTGATTTATATCAAGTAAAATTTTTTTTGACGTTAATTAATGAGATATCACTAATTCACTAATATCCTGATAATTTTTTTGATCGAAAATGTTAGGTAGACAAATTAGGTATCAAATAGAGCAGTGCTTCCCAACCGTTTTTTCTATGCAGTACCCCTTAATAAATAATAATAATAAAACTTTTCATTTATGAGTAGGTATCCCTTCCCTGATAACTCCATACCTACTCCTAAAATATGTCTCTTGACTTGTGCCCTGTAGTGGACTGTTAACGTGGTATAGCTATTGTAATATAAAACAAGTTATATAAAAAAAACGTGGGCTCATTGTCTGCTTTTTACAGGGATTTTAAGAAATTAAAACCTACAGAGTTGAAATTTAAATGAATAAAATAGTTTTTGAACAGTAGACTTTTATATTTAACTAGTTGTTAAAATTCAAATATCGTAAATTTTAAAAGGACCCCTGGCGGGCGCGGTTATTATAAGTAACGAATTATAAAAATTAAGAAGTAAAATGTAATTCAGTATAACCATTGAATTCATGTAATTTCATTGAACCCTACATAACGAAACGGTGAGGCACGCATCACCCCTACGGTAAATAAAGTGCCGCAGGAGACAATTGATTTGATGATCTGTCTGTACTACATATTGTCCTCGTTTCAATGTTACGTTGAAACAAAGAGTTTACCGGGACCAATTTAAAAAGCTAAATGTTTTCAATGTCAAAACTTGATTCAGCGAATGATTACTAAGTAAACTTTCCAAGACTTTCGTCATAAGTTGAAATAATTGAAATTATATTTATTCGAACTTGGTTTGTACTAACACATTTTGAAAGTCAATCTACGCCATCGCTTCAACAAATCCCTACCGTGAATGGTCCCAGAAGAAGAAGTGGCAAGAAACTCCCAATATTTCTTTTCCTACTCACAGTTACAGAAAAAACTTATGGTTATATATTAAACTCATGACAGTAGGTTAACAAAATATGTATAGTTCAAATTTATAGGGTTCCGTACATTCGATGTAAACCCTTATATTAATATTTCCATGTCTATGTATATGTTACTCTCGATTTTCTCGGATTCTACTGAACTACTCGCAGGTGGATATTTGTACACATTAGTTGGTGACAATTAATTTTACATATAAAATGAATAGGATTTACGTTGGGGATTAAGTTACGAAACAGAAAAAAAAATCTGTAAAGTGCATTATACTTATGATTATCAAATGACTCGCATTTGATACCTACATCTTCAAGAACGATATTAATTATTTTATAATTTTAAAATGACTAGTTTTCGATAAAAAAGGTACCATCCTACTTTCTCATTCTGAATTGCTTTTACAAAAAAGTTGTTGTTAGACCCTTAAGTTTACAAGAAAACCTACATATAAATCTAGATTTCTTCAATTTGAACAGGAAACGTAAAATACTCCTGAAGACGTTGACGTATGATTTATACTTAACCGATTTTATCATTATTTTTAGTTATTTCTTTCAAATACTTCCCATTGCGGTTTCTTTGTTTTACTAGGATTATGGTAATCTCCTGTCCGGGTGGAAGTAAAAATCGCAACTAAAATAAGTCTTGACGAACTCAACTCAAGTATAAAGCCATTGACGACTCCGTAACTTATTTGTTAGTGACCCTACTTGCGGAGCGAGGGATTTCTGGCTCGATTTCCGGCCGGGTCAGACAATTTGTGACAGATAAATGGGTGTTTGTGACGTCGTATTTGTGTATTCGTACATGCCACCTCCAACACAGGGAGTCTTAGTGCGGGAGTGTGAGTGTGTAAACGTTTATTATTATTGGAAAAATAAATAACAGTAAAGTGATAAAATTTCATTAACATTGGATAAAGCCGCGCTTATTATGTGGATAAATATAGATGTAACAATCGTCTCTTTTCAACAATAAATACAATCTATAAAATGTAACAAACATTCGGTGATAGTAAGATTATGTTATCGGTATCACAGATAATGTACGTGACAATGGCAGCGGCAGTGTCCGCCGACGCGAGGAGTCTGACGGACCGCCCCCCGCGTTGCCGCCGCCGCCCAGAAAGCCGCCACGACGCGCCTCTTCCACTGACAATCCCAGGTATAGTGCTCGCCGACACTTCGAACTGCGCCATTAGGTAACCTCGCGAACAGTACCCTTTACCGGCGCCTGTACGTTCCAATACTCTAAAAGTTGTTGCGCAAGAAAATGCTTGTTATATAAATATATCGATTGTCATATTAAATCATGCGGTCAGTAGTTCTTGGCACGAACAATAAGCTCGCTCTCCATTAAAACGAAAATATCAATTAAGATTTAAAAATTACATTACGAGTATGTTACGAAGGAAAAATGTGATGTATAGGCTCTAGGAAACACAAAAATATGTGTATATCAAGACCATAAATAATTTACCGGAATGAGTGTGTCAACATTTTTTAAAATTTAGGAAGGATGCGTAACGGGTTTTTATCACTTCTCAAATTTAGCCTCGGCTTTTTGTCATTGGTGACATGAAAGTAACTTTTATTCATCTCATCCCATACTTACGATATTATCGTTCTCTTTTGTAATGCTTATCTTTACGAAAGTAGCATGATAATCCTATCTCTGCTTTAGCTCGATTGTACGGTACGGATCTCTCTTCGTATTTAAGATGGCTCAGAGCAAATTTCAATTTTCCTATTGTCGGATATTCTTTGTCGCCCAAAGGTCTCCGACATAGTTTAACGATTTCTATCTAAAGATAACAAATGGGTCCGACTGGCGATATCATGCCTGGAAGTGCTCATGAAATTTGCCACTCTCGGTTACCCATGCAACTATATTAGTTGGTTAACTCCGTTGATCAGTAGCGATTAATTCTTTCTTCCCTTCGGTCTATGAGCGCATGAGTGTTTATAGTAGAGTAATATTAGTGATTTTCTGGATGGGAAATTACCATTAATAATTCAATTATATCACGTGTCGGATAACTGACGTCAATGGAATCGAATCGAAGTTTCTTGGCCAATCGATGAGCCAGCTATACAATTTTTAGTTGATGTTGTAAAGTAAAATGTTATTTTGAATTTTCATACTACCTGCTTTCATAGTACCTGCACGTAGCTTTAGATAGCTATCGTCCTAATCGATATAAATTTGTTGTCTGTTGTGAAGAGATAGTAACGTAACGCGTACATATTAAGTACGACATTTGTATCATGATAAAAATATACCTTAAGTATACATATTTTAACGAGTTGAAGTTTTACTTTTGGGTTTTACTTTATCTCGTTGTAGCGATATGTAATTAAAGTTTTTTTTTATAGATCCACTGGAACAAGTCCCACGAGAGCAGCGACTAGTGACCTGATATCATTTTCAAGCCCCACCAGCAAAAGCGCACCGAAAGATTCTCATGCATCGCTCAAAGATTATATTGATCAAATTAGCAAGTATGAAATTAGTTTTTTTCGATAATATCAGGCAAATGACGACCCCGTATCCCAATTGGTAGCGACCCTGCCTGCTGCGCCAAGTGTTCCGGGTTCGATTCCCGGCCAGGGCAGATATTTATGTGATAGATAAATTTTTATAGATAATATTTTGATGTACTTGGAGTGATCGTGGTCGCCAATGGGCATCCGTAACACCAGGGGTCTTTAATACGTTGCCAACCACAAGCAAGTACTCCAACAAGGCAACGGAAACACATAAAACATTCTACAGATGTTACATGAAAGGTTGTTTCTGGCTAAGTTAATTAAAATCGTAATGCTGTGCACTGGTATTGCCGGGTTTAACCTGGGTGGTACAGAGCTTCGTGACCGCCAATAGAAGAGACCAAGCGCCACTCCATTGGCCAGAAGGGGGTATGGCGAACATGGATGATTTTTATTTATTTTGAATAGATGAAGGTTAAACAAGTATATTCAAAATATTACTATTATTTTACAACAATGGCCATTGTAGTACGTAAGATAGATGTACTACGACCTCTTGAATTGATTAAACTAATATCTTAAATAAAGTTTATTTATATCAATTGGTTTTTCCAGGTTGGGTCAGCAGACTGAAGAACTGACACTCAACACGGAACAAGGACCGACAATGAACAACCATCCTTACAACCATATCCCGGGCTACCCGTACAACGCTCAGTACGCGTACGCATATCAACAACCCTATGGCGCACCGCCGTATCCGCCCACGACGCCGTACGGGATGCCGACGCCGAACGCAATCCCGTCATACTCGTACTATCCACCCACGGTGCCCGACCAACCGCCACCGTATACCAATCCTCCGATGTATACTCCGACGGTACCTTACAGCCACACGCGAATGGCGGCTCCCTTGCCGTACGTCAGCTACCCCCCACAAACGAATCCTACGCATCCTACGCATCCATCCTACAACTACAACACAACGAACATGATCTCCAGACCGACGCGACCCGTCAGCTTGTATCCGCATCTGAGTCAAATGAACTCGTACCAGCCGCCGGTAAAAAATAAAGTGAATAACAACAATAATAATGAGCAAAACCAGCCGACGGCGAAGAAGGACCCCGCGAGGGACAGCGTGGAGAGCGATGTGTCGCGGAAGTCGTCGGAAGTTAGTATACGAGTATACTTTATTTTTTTACCACCTAGCGAAAACCTGATATTGCCACTATCGAGCCTCGCGAGCGAGGCAAAATGAGTTGATTACTAGAGATTACCGGAGACGAAACCATAGGAAATTACGGAGGGAAGCACCGGAGTGTTTAAATGAGATTCCGGATCTTCATTTACGCTAATTGACTGAGGAGTTCCAGTGGGTAAGAATCCCACACGAAACCTACGCCACGCGAGGTTTTTTGAAGATTTCTCTGCAAAAATGAAAAAAGCGAGATTAAATACCATACGATTCGATTCGGTATAGGTATAAGTAATTCGGATAGGCACCACTCGCCGTAGCTGGTATTGTGGTCCCGAGCTACACCTACGTTTCCTTATGCGTAATATATTATCATATATATTTGAAAAGAATTAATAATTTTATGTCTTATTATCATCATATTAAAACCATATTCAATTATCATGTTTTTCAGTCGCACGAATCAAACGAAACAGTGGGCAGTTTGCCGAAATCGTTGAACCTCATCGACTTCGGGCGCAACTCCGCCGGCAGCCAAGGTAGCGTACGAGTCAGTGTGTTAGAGGCGTTCGACCCGCTCCTAACCGCCACTGACCAAACTCATTCTGGTGAGTGGTTTGTGTCTCGTGCTTTCATCGTTTCGGACTGATGCTGTCAATTGTATAGCGGTGGAGATTCATATTTGAAACGAGCAAATCATATAAAATAAAAAAATACATCGTAACCAATACACTTAAGACTTTGAACGTCCTGTTTAATAAATTGTTGTTTTAACTTTGTGTCCGTTCACCGGTCGATTTTCACGGTTTCAGGAAATGAATAGGTTAACCTATTGCGTCTATTTTGTTAACCTTTTTTTTGATAATCTTCATATTTTCTTGCGTACCGACACAATAACAACTAAAGCTAAGAATAACAAATTATATTTATGAACGCTTATATTACATGCACTTGTGACATATGTCTCCACTGACTGATGCCAATCTAAGCGAGCCCGAACCCGCCAGGGCCTGAACGGGCCAATCTAAGGGTTTGAATTTAGCGAATACTCGCTGTCTTATTCAGAGCGGCGGTCCATATAGTCAAGGGGCCTTCAATGGGGAACCTTTGGTTATTAGTTTAGAACCATGTGGTCAGCTTAGCTACTTCAGTCGGCTAGAGTCTGAGAGCTGTGCGGGTGACACTTTTTCGCCTGCAAATATCGAAATATGTCACTGAAGGTTATTCAATTCAATCCACGTTATACAATTTGCTCCAGCTCTCCATATATTTTGGAATATAAGAATCGTAAGTCCAAAACATACTTAATGTGGTGAGCTGTCAACGTGTTAATATTGTCATTGGGTGTATGTGGGTGTATTATTGGGTTGTTTTTTATTGCGTGCTAAACAGCAGTCGCCTGACGACACTCATTACCATTCTTAATACAATGCTCGGTCGCTCATTTCATATTACTTTCTTTTGCTTTGTCTTCAATCTTCTGTGGGTTCGTTTCTCTTTGAAGTGTGTAAAAAGTGTTTGATATGATCACTAACATTTCATTTAGTTAAATTATCAATGATTATGTAGGTTAGTTGAGTGTGTTTTGAATCCTAGATACATAGTTACACTAAGTTTTTTGTGTAGGAACACGGTAATCGCATACCACATAGAAATATCTCTTATAACAGTGAATTCCGTAGAAAACCTGCATTTATTTGTCTACTCAGTGGATATAGACAAAACGTATGATTCGGGAGGCTTTATAACGCAGAGCATAAACGAGTCAGATTTGAGACATTTTGGATGGAAAGATAAAATTTAAATAAGAAACTTACAACTAAAGTTACTCAATTGTAATGAAACGATCAGAATGTTCAATCATGCAATCAGTTACAAAAACTTGAGATCTGTTTTAGGTTTGAAATTTAGTTTAAAACAGGGAAGTACATTAATAAATAGGAATTTAACTTGATAATACATTTAGTAGCTAGCGCTATACGTATCCAAAATTTTAGTAGTGTATGCGTATTTCTGTTTAATCAATCCGATATATGACTAAAGTGCTTCATTTGAAGATAAAAATAATGAACGACCTTGGTCTCCAGATTACGTCGTGCCAAGTGAGGGTTCGAGCAGCGTTTACGAAGAGTACGATCCCTTGGACTTTTTGTATGGCGAGACGGAGATGAGAGACGCGCCGATATACGCGACGGTGGCCAAGCGCGAGTCGGCCGTGTTGCCGTCCCCACCGCCGAAGACCATACCGAGTGTGGCGGCAGTCGCGAAACGACCAACTACCGTGAGTCACATTGCGTTACACACGCGTCCGTTAGTTCTTAACGAATCTCTAAAACACGCAATTTTTATAATTATTGTAAAGTCCGATGGTCGTAATGATGTTCATGTTGGACACTGGGAACAATCGCTCACGGCCTCACTACTACACAGCTGTAGGCGCAGGCAGACCTCGTTCTTCGTACTAAGTAAATAAGTAAGTAAGTACACTGGCTGACTAATTGACAACTACCTTCTATACCAATGTATATTTCTATACCAAATTCTATACCAAAATATATGAGACAATGTGTTATCTCTGTCTTATAAATATACACATTACAATTATGTTACATTAGCATGGTACAAGGTTACAATCCCACTTTTGGGTATGCATACGCTGAATTCAATTTCAAAATCAATTCCTAACAATATATACAGGTGATAGTTGATTCGTAATTCGTAAGGAAAAACTTAGAAAACGTCTGATAACAAAACAATTACAAGATAATTCAACACAGAATTAAGAGGTTATTAATTTATAATGAGGATCGGTACGTAGGACCTCCGGATCCAAGACCGCTCGATGTTGGAATCACTAGCTTGCTATCCTTATTTTAGGTGTTACAATATAAACTGACTATTTTAAATACATTATTATTTTTAAAAGCTACTCAAGCATTACAATGGCAAATTTTAATTTACAGAATAAACTATATGATTGCATAATAAAGAGCAGGAACCGAAGTTATGACAGTGAGCATAGAGCGTTTTTGAAAATGGTTCTCGATGTTCGAAGTGAGTATAAAGTATATAATTTTTTTTTCTGCTTTCCTTGTTTTACTTTTTAAGCAACCATGCCGTCCACTCGAAGTTAACTTGGATACTGCAAATTACAATTATCTGTTACCAACTTCGAACAGAAGTAAAATCTCTTTTGAAGTCGTTTATGAACTAATTGGCTCGTTTATAAGCTAATAGAAAGCCACTTTTGTCAGCGTAATAAGCCTTATATAATGTTTTGCGCGTTAGTTAATTTTAGTAAAAATTAATCAGGTGTTGAACATATCTTGATCTCTACGCTAAAAAACTAAATTTCATCCAGCTTTTCAAGTTAAATATAACTTTCGGGACATTAGTGTATTTTTTACTTTAAGAGTTTTTTACTTTCTTACTATGTTTCTATTTAAATGGAGATATAGTGTATTCTTGTCTAAAAGGAAGTGTTATTGTATTTCAGAAAAATTTGTCCACACCGATGACAAAACTAACCCCGGCCACGTGATCGCGGCTCGCTCGGGCGGCAAGTACCCCCCGAACACCAGCATTAAGATCCTGGTGCACAACGCACACACAGACGAACCTATCACTTTTACATCTGATGGTGAGTTAATTATTTTTTCTTTTGGCACCAACTGCAAAATTTATTGTTCACTAATTATCTCGGGTACAGGTTCAGGATGGAGATATTTGTTTTGCAAAACAACATAGCATTGTCGACTTCTATGAGAAAATATAGAACATATAAAATCTCAAGCCAGTGTCGTCGGGAGTGTGATTACTCATGAATGAATGGTTTTAATTGTTTTTTGAATTGCTGTACGGTTTTTACATCTTTAATTTTGTTAGATAAGTTGTTATTAAACTGTGCTCCTCCGAACATAATATTTATTTTTCCGTACAGAGTACGTGGTGGTGCTAAATTAAGTTCACGTCTATGTCCAGCGTGAATTTTAATGTCCCTTATTTCATATGCAATATCTGATTTTTGATTTGTTTTTTTGATAAATATTAAACAGTATTGTTTTATTATAGAGATCAATTATATGCATTTTGTTGATCGTAATGTGATAATCAATTTAAGGTTTTATTTTGGGCAGCCTGTACTTTTTTTGAGATTAGTTGTCGCTGCACATCCCCAAATCTGTATCAAACATACAAGATGTGTCTTTACTAACGAGTTATATATAAAATTTATATTACGCGGAAAGCAGATTCTCGCTGATGCTCGTAGTTTTGATCGCACGTGGTCAATATGTGCCGTACACGTTTATCCGCTATCTGTGTGGAGGCCTAAATATTATTATTCCATTTATCGCCAGGTTTTTATCTTATCCAAAGTTGGTTGCTACAGGAATGTTTTTTGTATTATGATTAATTATTCCTTTTCTAATTTTAAAAATCTATGTCTGTTTAATGAATCATTTTTCAACTTTTTTTCTTAACAATCAGTGATTATCTTATGACGTTATCTTAATTTCATGTAGTGGAGTCGACGGTGGAGCACGTGATATTGACAGTGGTTTGCTCGCTGGATGAGGACATTCGGGACGATATGTCTGGATACATGTTACGGGTAAGAATTTACATACTTCAACACTGACAAATAATAGTTAGAACTACCCATTACTGTGATGCTAATGGGCGCATACATATATGTCATGCACATGTTTTCAGTTATGTTGCTTTGAAAATTACTAATTTACTTAATATCAATTTTTTAATAGTATGTTTAAAATGTCTAGGTATGGGGAGCGAAGGAGTACTTAACTCCGGGTAGTTCGCTCAGCGAATACGACTACATCCGCGAGTGCGTTCGTCTCGAGAAAGACGTCGGCTTGTACCTGAATGAGGGTAAAGATAACTCGTTGGCAAGAACGGAGAGAGACGACGCTAGGGACGCGCATCTGACGCTGGACGATTTGATACCAACGCACGCCACCCCCTCGTTGTCTTTCGACAATTTGTCCATAATGTTAGGTAAGTTTTATTTTTTAATTCAGTGGAACAATTTTAAGGTTTTAAATTTATATTTGTTTAAACAATAGTTCTTTATATTTTTTAATGCAATTGAGGTATAAAACACAAATTACAACCATTCTGAAGATAAACTGATTAGTTAATTTTTATGTTTTGTTGTGCACACGTTCACTTTAGTAAAAGACTTATTAATAAATAATACTCACTATTCATTTTTCTATGCCAATATGAACAGAAACTCTGGAAGGAGAGTTATCCCGCGCAGTGGGCGTGGTCGGGGGAGAAGGCACATGTTCTCCTGTGGCAGTGTTCCAAGCTGTGAAAGCTATTTGCGCGCTCGCGGGCGGCGTGGAAACCTTACACGTCACGCACACCTTAAACAGTTTTGCACAGGCCTGTACCGCACAGGTAAGGCGATAGTTTTTATTGTGTAATGGGTTATCAAGCGCACGTCCAAGTGGATTTAATGGATAACAATTTACTAAAATTAACAGATCATTTGTATTTACACATGCCACTTGATGGTGGTTTCGAAGAACTTCAAACTTGAAGCTGAAAGTAACATTTTTGCAGTACAAGTAGCAAAGGAATTTTACTTAGTTAAGAGAAAAGAAAACCGTTGACATGGGGCATAATTTTGGAAGATAACTTTATGTTTAAACTGCACTTAAGTCGACCCTGTAACTCAAATAGTAGTGTCACTTGTGACGAATAAAATTATGCTTGAATTATGAAAAGTACATACCACTCGCACTACTCCCAGTACAGTAATGTTGGCCAAATTTGTTGTTATCGTAATAAAATGTTTGTCAATCATACCAGAGTACCGGTGTAATCCGTCCTGAGATTCAGTCGGAAAGTGGTCCGTACTGTGCGGTGTCGTTGCGTGCGGCCAACGCGCGCGAGGCGCTCGCTCAGCAGTGCGGGCGCGTCCGAGACGCGGTGCGCGCGCTACTCGCACTGCACGCGCGGATGCGTCTGCTCGACTTCTACCTGCCTGACGCGCCCAACGTAGCCTCCGATCCTTCTAGTGAGCATGTTTATAATAAACATAATTAATTAGTATAAATATTAATTATATGCAAACGTAATCTATACTATTAATAAAACAATAACAGGGTCAAATTTGTTTATGAATTTTTTTTTTACAATTTTTGTTTATTTTATATCAGTTTACATATAAAACTAAAATTTGAAACATATTATGGATATTCATCCATATACATTATAAATATCCATCTGGAATACTTTTCTTCACGGTAAACAGATATGTCCTCAAAAATTCTCCGAAGAGAAGCATGGACGGGTTACTATAATAAATAGGTATTTTTATTTATAAGTAAAGATTCCATGTGGCAAGGCGAATTGCAAATCAGCCGTTTGGTTGCCTGCGCTATGAGGTTAACGGTGTTAGGGATAGCTTTGTTGAATCTTCGTATAGTGCTTGGAATATTTCATATCGAAATCCATTTTAAATCAAACTATAGATTTCAGAACAATAGAGCTTTGTAACCTTGATATAATGCTATGTAGTCGCAAACTAATGCTTGTAGCATCCGTTCGGGTTTCGTATTGCTGATACTAAGGCAGCCGTCCACCAAGAGACCAGTAGTCATATAACCGCATCGCAATGAAAAATATGTCATAAAAACTATATTTGTATGATCTAACGGAAAAATTGGTAGGCTTCCTAACCAGAAAAAATAAATGTCAAGAAAAAGCATGTTCTATTTTACACACCAGCAGAAGACGTACCAAACAACAACACACCTCTGTCGACCCTGCAGCCAGGGGTAGTCGGTATCCTAGTGTCCCCCACGCTAAGATTCCCTGTGTTGCAAAAACGTTTAAAAAATACATATAACTATACTTCGTTCAAATTGGATATGGAAACTTTGTAAACAGAGTGTTGCCTGGCACACAAACAAACAGGTGCACGAAACTTTTTGTTATATTATCAGTATCTATGACCACAGATTACTTTAATATTATAACGTCTGTGGCGGCCGGCACGCCGCGTAACGTTCCGTTATTTTTTTATTGTTGTCGTTCAAGTTCAATTTTATTTATTTTACAGCAGGTAAATAATTTAAATAAATACGAATTAGTCATGAATATAAATAGCCTTTATAGAACTTATGTATATCAATCATGTTGGAAATTTTAATGTTATTAATTTTATTATTATACATATTGCGTGGAACAAAACGTTCTTGTATCGGAATATAATACGACTTAGTTGCAAAGTTAATTAGAATCATTATTGCTGTAAGGTAATAATAGTCATTTCTTTTTATAGGTATAGGCAGGCTTACCCCAAAACATAATATTTGGTGAAAATGTTACAAACCGCTTTACGAAAATAAGGTTGTGGCTGCGTGAGTTTTTCAATGACGAAAGTGTTTTAGGACATTAGTTTTACTTCATTTTCACGCGGTTTAAAGTTCTTATCGATCAATACTAAGTTAATTTAGGATTCACAAATAATATAATGAGTAGTTTAATTTCATTAAAGCATTTGATTAACAAATACAGCTCAGTTGGTGAAAACCTTACAAGAGAATTTTAATGGTTTGTTTACAAAGTTTCCATATCCAATTTGAACGAAGTATAGTTCAATATACAATACGTATATATCGTCAACGTACATTAGAAACGCCAGTGCAATCTTGACGGCGGGTTCGAAAGACACGGATGTCTCGTGTCGTGCGCCAAACACCAGAGTCCCTTTCTTTTGCGTTCACTGTGAAGACTTACATTGGAAATCCAAGGATATTTGTAAGTTGCGCAATAATAACATGGACATATACTTTGATATGAAATATATAATACACGTAAATAAATTTTATCCGTCGAGGAAAGAAAATTATGCAAATTGTGTATTTTGCAAAGATTATGGTTGATCTGCATTTTAAACATAAATCCTTTAGTGTTTTATTGTTTAGTATCAAATTACTTTTAATATAATAATGTAACGAGTTGTTAATTGCCTCGTACGATATCCTCTTAAGTTGTAGATTTATTTTGCTGTTAAATTAAAAATCAATTTGGCCGACCAAAAAACATTGATGTATCAACTTGACCTCCTGGGAATATGGACATCTTTAGATGTCGACATTTTTGGTGTTGCGCTTCTGCTAGTAATGATTTATAGATAATTAAAATGGTATCTGTATGAGGACCTGTACAATTTTTAAATATAATACACCTAGTTTGTGTTTATGTAGAATCAACTTCTTAATAACAACTAATTCTGCCATGAAATAAATTACCCTTCCAATATAAAAATAAGAATCCGACTATAAATCTTAATATGTTTTTTTATAATATAACAAGCTCATTGTGTCTCTTGTGTACTTTCAGAGGCTATACCAGCTCATACGATATCGGAGACCACCCTGTTCTGCATCGAGGCAGTCCACTGCTTGCCTCTGTGTTGGACCCACGACGAGTACTTGTTCCATGCTCAGGTGTACTACGGCACTAGACCCTTAAAAACATTGAGAATCACACATTCTTCGAAGATAGAATGTGCAGGATTTTATCCCAGGATCATATTCGATACTTGGTAGGTATTTTAATGTATCTATTTTTTGATATGATTTAAACTCGTCAGTGGCCTATCAACGTTCAATATGATTTTCCTACTTATAACATGTACATTTATTTTATTGTTATTTCTTGTCACTTATCTGGGCACTTATCTACACTAATAATGAAATTGGAACATCACCAAATTTCTATTCGTTTTTATTTTAATTTACCCAAGGTATTTACAAATTATAATATATATATATATATATATAATTAAGTCTAAAAGTATTTTGTTTTTGGGAGTATCATTAAACCTTTGTTATAATGACGTAACGGCGACATTATTGATCAGCTTAAAATAATAATATTCAATTATATTCTCTATTTTCATAGTGTTGTAGTTTGATTTAATAACTAGAATACTTTTTGTCTGAAGAAGTGGTTTCAAGGCTATATTTAACTTGAAATACGGTTAAACATTGACACTTCATTCGTCATGCTTTAACTTCGGACGAGGTCTTAGGATTAAGTTTTCTTAAGCGATACGAAGGCGGGTCAATAGATAAATTGATCCCAATAATTAGTACTAATATCCGATTAGACACAATTGCCCAGCATAAATAGTACAAAACTCAATGAGGTAATAAATGTATTAAGCAAGTTTGTTACGCAGGGTAAACTTGGAAGATCTGCCCGTGAGCACCCTCCCGCGCGAGTCGCGGCTGGTGATAACGCTGTACGGACGCACGCTGCGCACCGTCGACACGCAGCACCAGAACGAGATCGCGCTGCAGAACAACAACGAGACGGAGGACAAGGGCGACGTGCAGTACGAGCAGGTGGAGCTCGGCTGGGCCGCCATACAGCTGTTTGACTTTGACTGGTGATGTATTTTCACTTGTACTGTTATTGTTGGCGTCATTATTAGCCGCTCCGATATATGTACGGGTCGTAGTGTTGTACGCAATACGTTGGGTTATATGCACAGCGGATGCACGCACGCTGTAATTTATCGTCTATTAAAGATCGGTTACAAATGTATTGAAATAGAGGAAAAACTATTTCTTATATCACAAATCGTGACATAGGAAAAGCCTGATACTATTTTAACGTACATACATTAAATTATGAGAGAACCAATATAAAGATTAACCGAAACGAAAACCAAACTAAGAGAGAGGATATAATTATTTACAGTATGTTGGCATCGGGGCACTACGTGCTGCCGCTGTGGCCGTCGTGCTGCGACCGCAGGATCGGGCCCGCGCCACATCTGATGCACTCGCCGCCTGCGCCATACCCTGTCGTTAACATTGGTAACGGCTCAATTATGTTTCCTATCCATATATACCTATATCTATATCCAATAGTTCTACTATTAGTCTCGGGTATGCTCTGAAAATGAAAGGGTTTAACGCCAAATGCAGCTTGACAGTTTTCACACATATGTATCTGTATACAGCAGTTCCACTGCTAGTTTCGGGTGTCCTCACACAATGAGAGCGTTTCAGTTGGAAGCCAATCCACGATGGCCGAGTATAGATTGACAGACTTCAACTTTTAAAAACATTATGGAGAACTTCTAGGTGGGCAGATTTTCAACAACAACACAGACTCATCCTGCCACTGCCCTTATTGGCCTGTGACGGGGAATTGCGGGTCTCAGGGGTCACCCTTTTACCCGGGCGTGGACGGCAGATTTTCAAACGAATTTTTATAGTTGATAGTATCAGGCGTTACTGTGCGGAAATTCATTGTTATTAAATTAGTATTAATTTACTTTGCAACAATCCGCAAGCACAATGTATGATAGTATATATTTTTATACATGTATGAAACCTCCCTACCTCCCACAAAGGAAAACATGCAATTATGATAAAAGTATACACAAATTATATTATATAATACATATAATATATAATTGCATGTTTTCCTTTGTGGGAGGGAGGGAGGTTTCATGCATGTATAGAAATATATACCATCATACATTGTGTTTGCAGATTGTTGCAAAGTAAATTAATACTAATTTAAAAACGAATTTTAGTTTCACAAAACCAAGCTATAATCATATCTAAAGACCCGCATAACTGTCATAAGTGTATTTCAAGACCAATGTAAGAAATTGAGCTTCACGAAAATGTTAATGAAACAAATTATGTTTATAGAAATTCCAGTGTATACTCGCACTGGAGTGAAATGGACCGATTATGAAGGTGAGAAGCAGAAGACACTGACTCGTGATGATCTGCCCACGTTCGATTCCTTGGACGGGCACACTCAGTCGCAGTTGTTGCATCTCATCGAACAGGGAGCTTACCAAAGAATGCCTATCGAGTGCAGAGAGGTAAAAATCAACAATTTTGGTTAACGACTCCTTGGCAATTAGTAACATAAAAATAGCCTAACGTAAATGCGTGAACAAAAATGAATCTATTAAAGGTCCTAAGATATTGACCGCTCTTATGTTGCTTCATGCTATATTTTTGCTTAAAACGACATGGTCATTTTAACTCACGCGCATACGATGTCCGTTTTCAAGAAATGAAATTATTTGTTATTGAAGTTATTGCAAGTATTTGTGACCAACTTAAAATATTACAGTAATTTTGGTAACCACTTTAACAAGTTTTGGTTTTTGCTTTTGTATAAACTATGGATCTATCATATATCTGTTATGTATGAAATTAATGTTTTGTTAGAAACATCAAATTTTAAAGATCACTGTAATCGGTTTCAAGAGCAACGGGATTATTGAGTCGTGTATCAGATGTTTATCACCAGTAATATTAGTCACCGGTGCAATCAGTAATAATAGGGCCATTACCGCCGTGTTGCAAGACTTGTGGTAAGAAATATAAGATATATACCAGGTTGTAGATTGGCACTCCAATACTGCTAACGAATATTTAAGTCGAGATTAAACTTTGTGCTACGGGACGGGATGCCATTACTTTCTTCTCACCACTACGTTCTTTGTTCAAAAGAGTGTAATCTGAATGTGAAACATGACCTTGCATTTAAAAATGAATGTAGCCCATTGAACCATGAGATTTAAATAGATTATTTCAACAGATAATGTGGGAGAAACGTCAATACCTCGTGGAGGTGGCTGGCGCGTTGCCGCTGGTGTTGCTGGCTGCTACCAATTGGTACGGTGAACAGCGCGCGCAGCTGTTGGCGCTAGTGCGTCTTTGGGAGAAGCCGTCCCCGGTCAACTCCATGCATCTGCTGCTGCCCTGGTACCTATCACTGTTCTTCTTACTGCATGTTTCTCATCATCTTTCCTTTCAAAACGACAGGGGGTTAAGACTTGGTTTTAGTGAAGATTATATTAATTTTTAATTTCAATTAAAATTATAATATTTCTGCAACATTAAATGTAAACTATATATATTTTGTAATAATCCACAAGCATAAAGAACAATAGTTGCTTTGTTTTCTGTTGTGGTGCTCAATTTCACCGATCACTACTAATATTTAGTTTCAAGTATACACCCTTATAATCTATTCTCATGTTGAAATGCTTATGTACTTTTTTATACTACATCTCATGAATTGTCGCTTTCTGAAATTGAAATATTACTAAGATTACAATTAAGAAAGAACAAGAATACAATTAACGCACAACAAAAATTCGAGTGCAAACATTCGGCCGTGCGACACGAAGCCTTGTCCACGGGAGGGTGCTGGTGACTCAAGGTCTTCTAAACCCTGTTACAGGCGCCAGGCTCTCGCTTTATATATATGTTGCTCAGTCATAAGTAAAAGTCGAAAGTTAGAGTTGCTGTACCTATTATTTTCAATATTAATTAAGATAAAGTATTAATAAAGAATATCATTGGATATTGGAAATAATTGTTTCTTAATATAATATTCATGTACATTACAAGTAACTCCTTTGCAATACTTTATGTCTCTAGACGTACCAGCTGTACGTTGTCTGCAATGCTATAGTATAATTTTTTTCTCCGTGCAGTTTGCGTCATAAAACGTCGGAGCGGTGAAGTGAGTATTTTGCTCTCTCTCCCACTCACGGGCCTTATGGGCGGGCATAGTGATGCACATTATTGTTGTCGATAACGCTTATCGATAGTATATTTAGTTTTGTCATTATGTGGGATTGTGATAAAAATGGAAGAAAAATAGATAAATTGCATTAATTAATGTGGGATTGTGATAAAAATGAAAGAAAAATAGATAAAATGCATTGCATTAATTTGCAGGTATAAGGTGGGGGTAATGATAAAAAACAAATTACATAACAATTGGCAAACAATGATCGTAACAATATCGCAGCACTCTTTGTATACCACACCGCCGCCGTGCACCTGCCTTCGATGACTCATTTATTTTTATCGATAAGGGCGTTGCGCCCGCGCAACATGCTCACCGCTCTAGCTGGCTTATCTATTATGACCCAACCTGCACGGAGAAAAAAAATACTATAAGAGTATTACTAAGTATGTGATTTTATTGTTGTTATGCAGTTTCCCCGACGCGGCGGTGCGAGAGATAGCTGCGAAGCTGCTGGACGGCATGAGCGACGACGAACTGATCCGCGTACTGCCGCAGCTCGCTCAAGCGCTGCGTCACGAGACGTACGAGTGTAGTCCTCTAGCAGGTAACGAATGCAGCAATATATGGTCACCCTAAGCTGAATGTAATGCGTCTTGCGTCTTCGAGAGTCTATAAAATAATTGTACGTACGATAGGGCTGGACTGTTACATGTTGTGCGACTTGCTTTTAGTAAAGAATAATGGTGGAAAAAACAGCCATGAGTTCTATGAGTAACTGATCTCTTACATTGTAAAGTTTAACGATATTTTATGGTTGTAGGAGTAGGATAGAGGTCAGACAGATGTTTTTTTGCGTCCAAATTTTTTTTATTGATAATACGAGAGCTTGTCTATCAATAGCTACCAAACAAAAAAAAGATAATCTGATATGACATGAAGGAGAAAAAGTACTGAATATGTCTATGCCTATTTATATAATGTGTATTGATATTCATACGTATTTATTTTTACAGAACTGCTATTGTCTCGTGCGTTGTCCGCGCCAGCAGTTGCCCACCGATTGTTCTGGCTGCTAGTCCATTCCTTACCAAATGTGCCTCAGGTAAATATTAATATGAAATATATTTTATGAGTATTGTATTTTACGTTAGTAAAATGTTTTCTTTTTTTTCATTCTAATTTATAGTTGCATAAATACCAAATTTGATTTCAATAATTCACGTTATCGCAGGCTCCAAGTCAAGAATTCCTTGGTATATCGCTGGAAGACAACGCAGGGGAATGTCTCGAGCCGGACGCGTCGATGACGGCGACGTGGCGCTACCGACTGATGCTGCGGGCGCTGCTCGCCATCTGCGGCGAGAATCTGACCTCGACTTTAGTTCGACAGCAGCTCCTCGTCAAGGTACTGTAATTAATTCTGATGTTCTTTGGTTCGGATGCTTTACAAAACCCTTGTGCAGCTATTGCTTTGTTTGAATTAGGTGAATCTTCCTAGTTGTGTGGTTATATAAATCAAGTCAAGACCTCACTCGATTTTATTCGGTTCGATTCTCGCCTTAATCTAAATGTTGACTACATTTCAGATAAAAGTTTGTTATTCCACCCGCGACACGAGTAATCGTCGTATGAGAATATTATCTTTAGTGTACTAAAATTATAAATGCTCGTCGTAATGTTAACAGAGTGTATCAGAGGTGGCGCTATCAGTGAAAACAGCAAAGGAGGGTGGGCGTAGTCGTGCGCTGTGCGCGGGCGCCGA
>PDGT01000089.1:566038-624878 GCA_003671415.1 Megathymus violae
GTTCCTATATGGGGCTTGGAGTTAGTTTTTACAATAAGATTTATAAGTCGTTACGCGAGTTGCCCATTGGAACTTTTAAGAGTCGCTTTAAAACAGAACTTATAGGCAAAGAATATTATATTATAGATGAGTACATGAATGACAAGGATGCCTGGACAAAATTAGTGTCGAAACCAGTTCCGCACAGGTTTAAACTTTTGTACTTACCATATGTTGTTTAAAAGACGTGCTGAGGAGTTTCTTACGCCGTTTCTTCTCCTCATTGTTAAAGCACCTTTTCGAAACGGTGGTAGAAGCAAAAAATTACGTTCATAAGTGTATTTACTGAATACCTATATGATTAAATGATTTTGAATTTGAATATATTGTATTGGAACATGTGCACAGCGTCATGCGCGGGATATAGCGTGGCGACGTACCTGCTGGGGATCTGCGACCGGCACAACGACAACATAATGCTGAAGACGTCCGGCCATCTGTTCCACATCGACTTCGGCAAGTTTCTCGGAGACGCGCAGATGTTTGGCAATTTTAAAAGGTAACAAAAATGCTATTGTTGCGACGTGGAATCCATACATAAGGATTACTTTCACGCGTTCATGGCGAATGTACATAAAAGTCCTGAAAATTCCTAATATTTTCTTACCGCATCAGGGACCGAGCGCCGTTCGTGCTGACCCACGACATGGCGTACGTTATCAACGGCAGCGAGCGGCCCACGCAGCGCTTCCAACACTTCGTGGAGCAGTGCTGCATGGCGTTCAACATCGTGCGTGCGCATCACGATCACATCCTCGACTTGTTCGCGCTGGTAAACAACAATAAAGATAACGACATATTGCATAAATAACTATAGTGTAAATAAATAAACGCTCACTCGCATACACGTACACACATACTCACACGCATTTGTACTCAACCGACGCATACACTTATGGTCAGTTTATATTCGGAATCCCATGGGCAGCATGAACGAACACAAAAGACACGACAAAAACATGGAAAATTCGAAATATAACTATTTATCTGTCGTATAGACATTAGATTAGATTAATGGAAAGTCTAATTACATTGTATGAGCGTATAGTGTTTCATTTACGTGATGACGGAATAAAACCAGACATCAAAGGCGATATCAGTGAACTGTATCTGATCGCTTAATGGGAATCCCGAAAAATAAAGTAATGTCACTCCTCTACTGTGATGACTTCAAAGTAGAAGTGAATAGACTTTTTATAAGTTAATATGCGTTATCATCTAGGGCAACATTTCCACTCACCATTAGGTGGGTTTGTAAGCAAGTAATGATTCATGGATAAAAAAGAAGTTACCGTATTCGATGTTGTTCCACCGTGTTAAGTTACCATATTCGATGTTGTTCCAACGTGTTAAGTTACCGTATTCGATGTTGTTTCCACCGTGTTTGTGTTCGTGCCGTAGATGGCGATGTCCGGCGTGCCCGGCGTGACGAGCGCGGCCGTGAGCTACGTGCGCGCCGCGCTGCTACCGGCCGTCACCAACGCGGAGGCGGCTGCCGCCTTCGCTAGACTCATACACTCCTCGCTTAAGAGCAAGTAAGAAACGAACGGGAGAAATTTATGATTTCTTTCCTCGACCAATAGATACATATTGTTAGTAGGATCTTATCGTAACTTTAATTTATTTTATTGAGAGGCGTGTCAATTGTCGCCGCAAATGCCGTATTGGGGCGGCTTAAAATACTACCCCAATCCCATGCTGGCATAACAGGGTGTCGTAAAAGGCGACAGAAGCCAGCCTGCTTGGTGGTAGGGCTTCGCGTATGGATTATATTATCAGTATTATTATTAAGTTATTAATATTATTACTGGTATTATTATCTTATCGTGAAGCCTGCCTGGCGAGCTACCACCCTCCTGCTTGAGCCAGCCGCCAAACGACTCGTCGTGTTCCGGTTGGGAGCTTGCGAGCCAGTACCATCTTTCTATCCTTCTTCTCATTTCCTGGCCGACAACGCATCAGTGATACCTTTGGTCTTGCTGATGTCCATGGGCGACGGTGACCACTTACCATCAGGTGGCTGATTGTTTGTCGGCTGTTAACATAAAAAAAAATAGTTGTTGCGGTGTTAAAAAAATATAGTAAAGAAAAAATTTTGTGGGAATGGCCAGTTAATGGGAAAGAGACGATTTAGGGTGCATATTGCAAAATATATATATTTACTTCGTATTTAAAAAGAGAATGATATCTTATTTACAACAAATAATTAAATTTATTTACAATGTTCGACAATTAATAAAATCACACCAACCTTAATAAGTGTTCAAAATGTGCACCTCCTTGCTCAATGCAGAGTTCAGCACGTTTGCACAAATCTTCTTTCAGTCCATTTAATACTACCGGATCACTACGAACTTTGTAACAGACAATCACTATTCTTAACTTCAATTCGTCCTTGTTCGAGTACTCCGTAGCGTACACAGGTCTTTTGACCTCTCCTCACAAATAATAGTCGAACGGTGTGCGGTAACCGAGATACACGGGACGCGAAAGTAAAATTACTTGCGAATAATAATCGGCGCGTGCGCTTAATTAGAACTGAATAATGAGCAGGTTTGTAGGGTAGGTGTCGAGCGAGAGGGGCGACGCTGTCGGCGAAGCCGAGAAATTACAAACGCCGGTGTTTTACCTGCCGCGTTTTCGGCTGACATTTGTTTATTTAACCGCGTGAGCTCCGATTGTCCATACTTTTGCTTTTTAATGGATAATTAGGTCAAATTTTAAGCACCCTTTTTTATTACATATTTGGAACGGGAATCGAGTACTGAGTATCTCCTAATAATATGTTAAGTGACATACCAGTCATCCTGTATATACAATCATAAATATTTCAAACTATAATTTAATTTATTAATTTAATGTTAAATTTCTCTTTCACTCAAACTGTGTTTGTCAAAATTTACTGTAATTATAAAATATAAGTTTGGTATTATATTTATTTAAAATGACCCTTACAGAAGAACATTTCTTCTCAACATTATTGATATGTTGTACATTCATAGTAGTGAATTTGGATTGCATCTACAATGCCCACTTACCTACAGTGATCTTTATAACTAAATTCCCTTTCCTTATTGTAATAAATAATTTATATAAGTGAAGTAAATTCATGACAATAGTTTTTTTTTTATAACAGGTTTACGCCCATAAACTTTTTCTTGCACAACTTGGCGCAGTTGCGCGCGAGCGGCGACCAGGGGACTAGCACCTCGGAATTACTCTCGTTCATGCCCAGAACCTATACGTAAGTAACATATATGTTGTATAGTTGCTAAGCGCCAGGTGGATATACAGATACAAAAGGTATCGCTTAACACTTAAATTGGTATTTAAATCATGTTAAAAAGCTGCTCTGTACCAACAGAGTTTAATAACGTCCAAAATCATCAAATGCGCTTCCAACGATCTGATGAGGTAGATTTGGACTCAAAGATAGACTCGGGCATATCCCAGACACTCAAAAAATACAGCTGATTACTTTGTTTTATTTAACACACCATTGTATTGCGGAAACAGCATGGCTCAAGAAGGTCGTCTAGTGCGCGTAGAGTGCCTGAGCTACGAGAAGCGCTACGATCCCGAAAAGCACTACGTGTACGCGCTACGCGTGTATCGTCAGGGACAGGCCACGCCCTCCGTACTCTACCGTTCCTACAAGCACTTCACTGAACTCTACCAGAAGATATGCCTCCACTTCCCTCTCGCGAAGGTGCACAGGTGAGTCCTGAAGCAATGTCTATTGACTAACAGTCTGAATACAATGTTGTCTCGGTAACCAGGTGAATACCGATTATGGGTCACGCCTTATAAGTGCCCCGTAATTGGGTTTAGTCGATTATAGGAAGCTTTATGTCTGTTCAATATTAGTTTATTTATAATAAGATATTTTAATTTGGAGAACAATTTGGCCTGCTTGTTAGTAGGAAAATTTCAAGAGCGCTCTCGTACTTCTCAAGACACGTTAAGCTTTCATTTCTTCGCTTTATTTATTACCGTATTAAAATATTAATTAAGCTATGTCGGAGATGTTCGGGTGGCATAAGAACTTTCGACATTGCATTGGCCACTAAACCCCACCACTATATTCCAAGCATCAATTACGAATAGTGATTCATAATCTGCGGTGAATTGCTAATGAATTGAAGTCATTATATGACTACGAACAAGCGGTGGAAAATATTGGACCTTGGCTGGCAATGGTCACCTTTTTAGAACTGTGAACTATACCGTTGGCTTGTTACAAGCTACAAGCTGGTATGGTTTGTTAGGAATAAAATAATATATAATTATATACAACAATATATTGTGCCAGTGAATTGTTGAAAGTTAATTAAACTAATTTGATCATTTGGTAACCTCTTGTATAGAAAAACAACGTGATTCGACTAGATCGATCGCATTTATACTTATACATAACATTAATTAATTAGTGGTGCTTATCACAATCAGGACTGATTATCCAATATCAGTTTAATGGTAATTATGGCATTCATGCTTCACTGTTATCTTTGCCGTCATTTGTCAAGTTGCCAACATTATATCGTAAATCCATGTTCTTCTGTTTAGAATTGTGAATGTTGGCTCCTGCTGTTCTGGTCATTTGTTGTCTATGTTGTGATATCATGTCCCAACTGCTGCCAACATCGGCGGGTTTTGCAAAGCTTGTATTGCCTGTGTTATCATCGTTATTGGGTACGATTTCGGAGTTAGCCGTATAAGGCGGAGGTCCGCTACTCCGACTGATGGAACTTTCTAGGGAGTTCCTGGAATTTTGCGCATGATTTTGGGATAGTAGATTCGCGTTTGGTTGCACTCCTTGTGTTACTTTTTGAAATTGCGGTGGTTGGGGTGCTTCGCGATGTTGTCGAGCACGTTGGTCTGTTTGATTGTTGTCGGTTGTATTTTTCGGCGTACTTTTCTGTTCAATTGTTGTTTGCGGTGTTGGCCGTGGGGCGAACCACTTTTTCTTTCTTTGCTTCTCCCTTTCCTTAGCTTCCTTCGCTTGTTGCTTCTCTCTTTCTTTCCTTAATTTCTCCTGTTTTTCGCGTTCCTGTGCTGCCAACTTTTCCCTCTTCTTCTGCTCAATCAGTTGCTCTTTTTCCAACTTTTTCTGTGCCTTTGATTGAATTTTTGCTTCTGTTGCTCCCGGAGGTATATTTTGAACGCTTACATTGGGAGTACTCTTTCTCACTTCGGTCGGAACACTCTGAATCTCTCTAACGTTCCCGGTACTTTTCGATGGTTTTACGTTTCCAGCAACATGTGTTTGCGTACTGGGTGGTAGTTTCACCATCGACGGTGTAATTGTCTTTGTGGCGTTAAGGTATTTGATATCTCCTGGAAAATTTTAATTGACTTAGATATACACTGTTTACGACAGATAAAACGGTGAAACCCATCACTGTTATCAAATATTTATATATTTAAAATCATTGTGTTGTTAACAATCAGCATGCATACCTTATCTTTTATTGTAGGCATTATGTTGTGCGGAGTTTATTACTGATTTTATGAACAAAGTATAAAAGCATACATTGAATTTGTAACGTTATTGGAAGCACACATGATAATTTAAAGACCTTTTTATTCGTTTAAAAACCCCAAACAATTTGCAAATTGCTATAATGCATTCATGAAACTCGTGGTGGTCGCTAGAAAAAAGTTGATCCTTAACATTCTAATTCGTTGAGTTCTCGGCAAACCTGTAACGCAGATGGTAGTGGGCTAGTGAGCGAAGAGTCCCGGGTATGATTCCTTAATTGCGCAGTCATTTATAGTAACATATAAATGTTTATTTTCGTGTATTGGCTTTTGTGATATCTCCTTCATGCATAAGGACGGTACTTTCAATGAAATCCTAGCTACCTACTTGAAGATTGCCATGGTGCCTGTGGCGTCTTAACATCAGGAGGAGTTATGTCTGTTTGCAACAAACTAGTCACTTACCAAAATATTCATCTTTGCTGGTTCTATATGCTCCCAAGACGGATGCTTGTGGAGCTACCTCGTAGTGCTTGTCGTTCTCCTTGTTCGACGTTAGGTTCAGAGACGCCTTGAATCCCTTAAATCTGATCATCACAATCGTACAAGATATTCCACAGAACAACGCTATCGTTGATAAGTACGTTAAGAACGTGTCGGCTGAAATTAGATTACATTGGATGATTCATATTTTTAATATTGATAAAATAAAAGCCATTGAAATTTTTGTATTTCCGTTTATGGAAGACTGGTGTTTGTTTTAAGATCTTCAAAGTGTAACGTAGCTGTCCACAACAAGTGATAACTTTAGTTTTCGAATGATTGTTTGTTTTTTTTTAGTGATTTTTTTTTTACTTTTGAGCCTATTGAGAAAAAATGATACCGTCTCGATGGGTGAGGCTATGCATTAAATAAAAATACAATCGCGGCAAGAGGATTTGTTAAAATTGGTGTAATTGACCGGTGCAAAGTTTTCATTTTATGATGTTTATATTAATTTAGTATATATGTGACATTCTAAGTTGAATGATCGGTTGATCTAACTGCACCTGCTCAAGACTGATTGCTTCTCTCACTAACGCGGCACACAGATCCTTTTCTCAGAAGCGGAACAGATAACGAATTAGCCTTTGAAAGCGATTCTAAGCGTTTGTCCAGGACAGATAGATTTTATTAATCAACAACAACAAGTGTGCCGTATTTTTTATACATGTTAAAGTTAGAATGAATATTTGGGAGTAAGACGGAACGTGCAATACTCACGATTATCGAAGTCTCTGACAACCGCCATTATTAATATTTAACTCCTAATAATATTCTTTTCTTTAACATATGTGCTTTCTTCATTGGCGTTTGGATCGATACTTGTATTTCGAAGATTAGATTGTTAACAAAGTGTCAGCCATGTTGTGAGTAATGACCATAATCTTATCGGCTATGATTTGTGTTATGTTGATTGCGGCAAGTACGAAAATCCACGTTGGAGGTTGTCGATACGAACGGTTTTTACACGTCAGATGTTAGATAATTTTTTTATTTTAGTTTAAAGTTTTAGTTTTAATTAATAACATCAGCTTCTGAATAATGTTTGCTTTTATAACCTAAAGGCTTGACGTTTATAGTCTAATGACGCTAAATATAAAAACAACGACCTGGTCTTCCTACGCCATCGCCCTCTCGGCGGATGTGGCGGGCATCTGCGGATCCTAAGGATAATCTTTTTTACCCGGATATGAACTCAGGTGAACTAGTGTCTCCTGATGGAAGCGGAAGCGCCGGTTATCAGGGAGGATGGGGATACATGCATCAAGTCAAATGGCTTAAACCCAACGGCTTGACACTTATAGCCGTTAATGTCGAGCCGTTGCTTATAATGTTTAAGTTATACAGAATTAGCTAAAGAGAGAGGGAAAGACTTCGCAATCGGTAGTTGGGTGTGTTAACGCTAGAGGTAAAATGTGTTGTGGTCTTCCTTGATTCAGAGAGAGCGCGTTAATGTTATTGTAGTTCGGATGTTATCGCTAGATTGCACTACATAACAGGAACTATCGGAAGGTTACATTTAGCTTATTTTATAATGACATTTCATCACAGTGTTTGTGTGGATATTATGTTGTTGTACCCACGAATATACTCTAGAACTCTCGTAATTAGAACAACTATATAGGTTGGATATCACATATTTATTACTATACGTTGTGTGACTGTACAGTAGGCACTTTTCTAAAACTGGAGAAGCAAATTTTTGGATGGCACAAGTATAAGCTTTACGTACACGAATAAAATATTTTTGCATGCTTTATATGAACTCGACCTGCACGTATGTATATAAATATATTTATTTATAAATCTAATGGAATGTTTTAAATGATTATTTATCTACTTTCAGTTTATTTCAATATTATTTAAACACATTATTTACACAGATTAAGAAGCCAATACTAAGCAATAGATAATATCAAGTTTTTATTTATACGCTCATCAGTTTCTGTTAACTAAAACAATAAATAAATGGTTTAATCATAAATTCCCAAAAAAAAAATCAGCAATGTCTTTATTAGCGAAATTAAGAGAACGATAATAATTTTACTTAATAAAACTGATTTGATTACTGTTTGTTCGGGAAAGTCTTCCGTCCGGTCTGCACGTCGGTCGTTCGAACACACACATAGTGGCGGAGCGGCGGTTCGGAGACGTGCAGGCGTTCCTCACGTCGCTGTTCAGCCTCGCGGACGAGATCGCGCACTCCGACTTGGTTTACACGTTCTTCCATCCGCTGCTGCGGGACCAGCAGGACGTCGAGCCCCAGAGGATGAAGCACAGGGGTAAGAACGAACCGAACGAGGATCGGTCATCGTGCCCCATACACTTCTGCAATACCAGGCGTAATGCAGAATTGTTGAAGGGCAAAAAGGAAACGATAAATAAAGTTACTTGTTATCTGACTGTAGCACTGCAACTAAAACATGTTAAAACATGTCACGTTTCACCTTTAAAGCGAGAGTGGTGCAATCCAGCCAGTTTAAAAACTTGCACCATCCAAAACAGTACCGCCGCAATTAAGGTAGACCATACAGAGGAATTGCGACCTTGTCAGTTGTTCAGCGAGGTACACCGTGAACAGGGAAGGTTGACTCGACTAAATAAGGAGGAGTTTCTCCACATCCCATGTAAAACTATACTATATACATTTTTATTACTTGCATGTATTTTATTATTTAGTCATTTAGTCCAAGTCTTATTTATATGTAACTAGTAAGTGATTATCGTCGCCCATATATTTAAGTAACACCAAAGGCATCATCGCAGTGTTGCCGCCCGAAAAGGAAGCGAGAGACCCGCATTATCACTGGCTCTCCGACGCTGCGACCGAAACGCGTATGTAACCTTTCTCGGTTGAATTTAGAAGGAGGGTGGTAGTTAGCCATGCGACCAGAATACTGTGTCGGTATGCAAGCAGTGTCGGAATTAAACTGGGTGGTCGAGAGCCCGGCGACCTCCAACAGGAGGGATCATTCACCATAGCCTCGTCCGTTGTTTGGCAGGGTGCACCACGAGCTGGGGAGGTTGGTTAGCGCTTAAGAATGGAAATAATCTGTTAAACCCCAAAAAACACGTCTTCAAAAAATATCGACCTTTTAAATTAAGTAACTAATTACTAGTATATTTAGTGTATATTATTTTAAAAGGGCAACACTACACGCATGAGAGAGGGTAAGGCGTTGAGGGTATATCAGAAGAAGGTCACCTGTCAGTATAGTTTATTACAGTGCGTTAATAAACGAGTACATTAATTACATTTAGTTTTTAGTGGGCTATCGTTATAATATAGAATAGTCTAAACAAGGGCACTACTTCTTCCTAGTCAGAAATTTCTTCCTACTTCATGTTCATAATGAATTTGTATGAGACAAACAAAATTGGTGTATATAGTTCATTCAATTTCAAATTCAATTCATTCAATTCAGGGTATTGAACAGTTCATCTGCAACACTGCAACTTGCTTGGTGGTGGTGCTGCCATGGTGATTTATAATGTGAAATAATCGCTTACCCTTGTCGAAGTGCGAGTGGTGTTACTTATAGTTTTCGCCAATCACTTAAGTTGCATACAGCCGCAAGTTGTGTCCTGCACACCTTTAGTTTAGCGCGACCTGTACTGACGGTTGTATGGGGTGTGTGGGGGGTGTGTGCAGGTGAGTCGGTGGAGGCGGAGAACAGCGGGGCGGGCTCGCTGAAGCTGTCGGTGCAGTACGCGGGCGGCGTGCTCGCCGTGCTCATCTTGCACGCGCAGTCTCTGGCGGCCACGCCCCAGGGGTTGCCGCCCAATCCATACGTCAAGGTAACATCTATATATTAATACGCGAAAAGCAAAACTTTGTGCACCTTTGTTTGTGTTTGTCGACCGATTTTAAATACGGATACCCTATTTTAAAAGTAAGTAAACGCAAGTTATGTTCCGCGAAGCGAAGATGAGTAAATACCTGCTCGGACGCTTAGTTCGGGACCATTCGCTGTAGACTGTACTGTACTGTCACTATTACAATTGTGTAATACGGATATTATGTATGAATACAACATAGTATATATTTGTTACTAATATATGTGTAGGTATTTATTTATTGTTTGCTTGCCGGCAGGTACCAATCATTGAAGATTGTTTTGCTATAATGGTTTGAATTTACATATATCGTGTAATCTTTGTAACTAAGTTGCTTTTTTTAAATTGAAAACTTACTAATGTAAACATTAATGTGGATAACTGTAATTGGCTTCATCAAGTTACTAATTTAGTGACCTATCTGTTAGATATATAAGCTGTTGTTATCCCGAATAAATAAATAAATAGACAAGCACGACCTCTATCATCTGGGCTACGATGCTCACAAATCCGCCCATTAAGTTTTATAATATCAGAAAAAGCCTACGTTTTGTATCATTTTAAATTTACTGTCGCTGATGTCTTAATATGACTTTATAATCGTGATCCAAGATTAGTAGTTCGAATTATTGATTTTAAATACAAAAATTTTACTTTACAATTAAAACTTACGTGTTTTTATTTTTTTTATTTTTACAGGTGTACCTAGTACCGGATCCAACCAAAGAAACGAAACGAAAGACGCGAGTATTGAAGCGAAACTCCCACCCCTCGTTCATGGAGATGCTGGAGTACCGGCTGCCCCTGGAGGTGGTGACCAGCCGCAGCCTACAGGCCACAGTCTGGCACTACGACTCGCTGCAGGAGAACCAGTTCTTGGGCGGTGTCGTCATACCCCTGAACTCGATACCGCTGAGACAGGAGACGGTCGCGTGGTACCCGCTAGAGTACATACCACGGTAACTAGTGCTGACCCGCTCCGCGCTTTGGAGCAGTGATATACCTTTCGGTAATAGGTAGTGTTCGTATACTTATACCTGACTCGTAACAGGTGTGTAGTTCGTATACGTACGTATACGCGCAGGCCTAGCGGGCTTGCCACGATAACACTTTCTTCAAAGTCTTATGTCTCCAATGTTGAATGCGATCTCTATATTTTTCGTTCAGTGTTATAAAACATTTAATCATGTTTTTTTTTAATAACTTTGGTAATGTTACATGATAAAAATAATTGACGATCACAGCATTTAGATCGTATCTAGTCCTTACCTAATAAATGAGTAGTTTTCTATCTTCTACTAATGTTCTTTTACTGATTCATTTCTAAAGAAAAATTAAAGGATACGAAGGTGGAGATTGCCTGTTACACGTGAGTTTTCGTTGACAAAGTGAAATTAGGCTGCGAGCTCCAATATTCGGTATAAAGTATACGTACATTTGTACCTATCCGATGACAGGTATATATAGTGTCGTGTGTTTGTTTGTGTACATAATTATGTAATGGACTTTAAACTCCTGTAGTCATATCGAGTGGAGTTGCACCCGACGACTGAGCACTACTTTTGTATCCGGGTGGTGGTTTACAGCTACTGTGATTGTAACGTTTACACTATTTTTTATTACATATTTTCGTATTTAAATGTATTGGAAATTGTTATGATGTCGGAGAATTTCACTCCGAACTAAAACGATTCGTTATCCTGAAACAACACGAGTAGATTGATTTCTCTTTAAATAGGTGCATGAAAATGAAAGGCGTTGTATGAGAATTTTCAATAATTGACGAAGTTGTTTTCGTAAGAATCAATTTTTTTTCAATTATTAGATGATTTAAAAGACGCTTTTTTATTATTCGATTGGAAATCTTATGTCTCTTTTTTGTTATATTTATATACAGTTATTGTTCAGTTTGTTTTATGTTTGTCTTATAATTCCAAAATTTCGTCATTGTTAGAGCATATTCGTACTTCTTTAAAAATTAAGCCATATCAATCAATTGTTTTCCTACTAAAGGTAAAAATCAAGCTTACAAATCATATATATTTCATGTAAAACACTAAGATACTCTTTATACTTAACATAATATCTTTATGATAGTCTTAGTGCCAAAGTATATGGTTGCTTATATCGTGTCATATAAATATATGTCACGGACGAACCATGTCCAGACGTGTTCGTCAACATATCATTATTATTAAGGCGCGAACCTTCAATAATGATCCTAAATCGCTTTCTTTATCTCATTTTCTCATACGATATTCCAAGACAAAGTAACTAGGAATAGGCTTTAAAAATATATATTTTTCCCCTACCAGCTATCTCCCTCATATTCATATACGTTCATTAATTTCGGCTCTGCGTGTTATCTCTCAACCGCCAAAGTGAGAACTGTATAAAAAATTATCTGTCAGTGTTTGATAATATTTTGTAATGAAACAGTAGATGTGTGCGTAACCGCGTAACCTGGCGCTGTCTGAGGCCGGCCGTTCTTAGTTACTATGCTGTGAAAATAATTCAAACTCTAAGAGGAGGCATTTATAAGGAAGCAAATTAATAAATTAAATTGATTATTATTAACGGATAATGATTATTTATAATAAAAAAAACTTTGTTCATTAATGCCCTTATCTTAATTGTATGGTTATTTCTCATCACATTCCAAAAATTAATAAATTAGTATTTCTGGTCGAGTCAACACTTTGGTGCTTGCTGTGGCAGCGTCAAAAGTAAACCGCGTAATATTTTTTCGGTGTTATTAATGCAAAAGGTTTAGATCGAGATCTGAATGTATATTGCGTTTTCGTTTTTTTGAGTGTGTTTTTTATCAAGGTATGAAATAAAATATATATATATCTTACGTATTAAGCGATCGATTGTCGAGGCCACTCCGAAAACTGCGGTATTTTTACACGCGTTCGAGAGGTAAATATTAAATTATGTCGTAAGTATTTTTACTTTCGACGGGCTTTTATACTATGAAATTGGTCTTGTGTGTAGTTTTAAAATTGAGTGATCCTAAATGCAAATTCTGTCTCAATGTCGTCAGCCCTAATACTGAAGTTTCCTAGAATACTAATGATGTAATTTCTGGAAAAATCGTTTGTAGAAAATTGTACTCAAAAGAATGACATCCTGATTATTTTAATTTAAAAAAAACCTATAATTATATCCATTTTATGTATAATTTAATCGATACTTTAAAATAATTATTCTACTTTGGAAATTTACTTGTTACTAAGAATATTTTAAACAATTATTTTAATGGTTTTCATATTTTGTAAGCTTTTTATCTCAGGTTTTTGGTAAACAAAGCATATAGTACTTTGATGAATTATTTACATATGTGATATTTGAAATTTTCAAATATTGAAGGAATCAAAGTTTTTTAATAATACATTTAGTGTCATACTGTTTTTGGTATTAAATAAAAATAGTTTTAAATATCATATATCCCTATTGGTTCCTATACAGATTGCTATACTATTTTTGAATATGTATTGTAATTCATACGAAATATTCAATTAATCTATAAATATTAAATCATGAAAATGAAATTATCAATACATTATAATGTGTATCTTTGCAGTTACTTACGATTGATAGTAACCCGACCGTTGGAGATAAAATTTTGTAAGATAAGACTTCACCGAAAAACATACTTTTTTATGTCGCCAGGAAACCAATAACTTCTTTCAGTGAACTGAACGTTAAAGCTTTCAAACTTTAGTAAAATACATCGGCAAAGATTTTATTTCTGTGGTCAGCCGTTACAAACGGCACTACAATCGTTTCTTGAGACATGTATCCTCATTATAAACAACTATATTATATTTCAACAAGCAGGAGTTTCATATAATATATGCATATTTGACACTAATGTTGTGCTTAAATATTGGTATATCAATTCGTTTCAGCCTGGTCTCATTCACCTCACTATAAGGTAATCTAAAATAATCGTTTTAATATTTATTGTATCTTTTTATTTAATAATACTGCTTTGCACGGCTGAAAATACTAATGAAACTTACTAATGAAAATGTGCTAAAAAATATCTTAATAAATCGTAAGTACGATAAAAAATGTTCATAAAACTCGCAGGAACAAAATATTTTTTTAAATAAGCTAGACGTTTAATATAAAAAAATGAAAAATGGTAAAAACAACTATTAATTTTAAAAGATACCCAGCCACCCCTCTTTACTTCCGTTATCGTTATTTTAAATTTCTCACCCAGTTTATCCACTTTCTCATTTAATTAATATTACTCGTTATAAAACTTAAAATACAAAATAATATTCGAGGCGTTATTCTGTAGCAATAAAATCCAAATCTATCGACAAATCCAACGTTCTCAAGTGATGACGTTTCGTACATGCGGCAATTGATTTTGTTTCTATAGGTAACCGGTAAACAATAATAAATGTTAAATATACATATACGATACTTGGCCGACGTGACAGACTGTGGCTACGACGAGGGGTTAACTCTCATTGTGAGAGAACCGAGCCCAGCTGTGGGACAATTATGGGTTGTAACGATGATGACATAACGTAATTGGTGTAAAATTAACTAAACACTTTTTGATCTTTTCGACAGCTACGTCAATACTCGGGGAAACAAATAATTGCTGTAGAAAATTTACTGCACGAACGTTGCGTGCAAATAACGGGAGGTCGATGGAACTGGGATTGGTTATGATCGAGTTGAAACGTGTTCACCGACAAACGATTATTTGCAAAATTATATCATTCTGCATCCTTGAACTCCGTGCTTGTTGGAATGCATGTAAGCGTTGAGTTGTACTATGCAATTCAATACTGTGCAGTAATTTTTTTTTCACTGTCGAACATTTGTCACACTTTGGTCTGGTTAATTACTCTGTGACATAAATGGCTTTGAGTTCGATCTCAATCGACTATTGGGTATGGAGGCCATTTATGTGACACGTCGTTTGTGTATGTCGCACAACACTACCACCGCAACATTGTAGTGGGCGAACGTGACTGTGTGAGGGTTTGTCATATTAATTCCTGGTTTATGTGTTGTTCACTAAATTCTACAATGCTATTTGACATTGGAATTATGTATATTTATACATTTACAGGCTTCCAGAATTTTGCTCAAATTAATAGTGAGCATATTTTTTAGAATATCCTAAGCTCGTGTGTCGACTGAAGATTTGTATGCTTATTACTTGTAGCACCATGTATATACAGTAGCCAGATTTTGTACGATTTAAAGTGGATGTCTAATACATAATCATAATAAATAATGTGTTGTATATTGAATATTGTATTAAAATGTACTACTGCGATACATCGTTGTGTTATTTAATCAGTTGTTCAAATCATCGTATAGACAGCGTGACTGCATCTAGAGTGTATCCCCTATACACTCTTTGAAGATTTAGTATTAGCTATAATCGTATCGAGTTCCATAGCTGATTGTTATTTTGTAGGAAACGCATAACACTGTTCACATAGCCAATCAGCTACAGTCAGACGACCGTCGCAACGAGTAGAGGCGGCGGTCAACGTTCGGTTCGTTCGTTTAGGACAGCGTCATTCGGAGTTTGGATACGTACGGACGGATGCAATTAGCAAGACGGCAAATTTCCGTTTTCCCTTGTCCCAACGTCCGATCATTTCTTCCGCGTCCGGTCAATAGAGCGACGATAAATTCACTCTTAAGGCAATCGACTTAAAGCTATTTCTAATCGACTTCGATTCCCCTTCGAATGTTATGGCGAGACCCTAAGGTCAGATTTATTATCAAAACCTAAACACGTTATACATATATTATTATTATTATTATTATACTATAAAAATTCTATTTGCGCTTAGGAGAAACTTATTGTGTTAATATTATCCAGTGTTTACGTACTATGCGGTATATGCGGATGATAAAATGTTTTCAGTACACCACAATGACTTGGAATATGACATCGTTGCTTAACCCCCGCCGTTTATTGAATTCCGGAAGGAAACATTTTTGTAATGTTGAGGATATAGTACGGGTTCTAGACCCAATACGAATGAGTTTCCTTGCTACATAAATAATAGCTAAAATATTCGTTAGGGCAGTGTATACACAAATAAAGTAAACTTTTTAATTCATATTATCAAATTATCATCAGGCGCTGCGCTCAGCAAAAAATTTGACAGGCCGTAAATCTTCCTTTCGAGGCCTTCTTTGCCAAAGTAAAATGGTTTTTCACCTTTGACGGGCAAATAGTACACTCCAGGTCGGCTGAAGTTAGTTTTAGGTCCGAGCACATTGGTGCGGACGGGTCGTTGATAGCAGTCTCCCCTCCGCGCATGGAACACCGAGTCGCACTGTACCGCTATGAACTTATCGGTGTTGTAGTTGGCGAACATCCAGTAGAACGCAGCTCGGATATGGCTGCAGGGCACAAAGCACGGGAGAAGGAAGTTGCCAGCTATGGCTGGTTGGTACTCGCCTGAAACAAATGAAGGCAGATTTTACGTAATACAATAAACCACTTTTATTATACGTTTTATAGTGATCATAGATAAAAAAAAGCAGTAAAATATTCTGCAGTCTTATTGATAAAAATGAATTCCATCTTGACAAGGCTCTATGCTCTCTTCGTACTACGAGAACTGAAGCGCGTGCCACCGCAGTGAAGTTTATGATGTAAGGCTAAAAATCTCAGACATAGAAGGATTACCATTTAACTATAACTTGTCGGATGATATCGGAGGCTCACTTGAACTTTACTTCAGTGGAATCAATAGAAAAAGATTTAAAATACATGACATTAATTTTTTTTCGATGGCTGAGTAAATTTGAAATGAATACGGAAGCTATTTATTAATATTTATTTAGGAATATTAAAATATGATAAATTAAATATTTGTTGATCATGCAGGCAGGAATGGTTACAACCATAGACTGGGGGGAACGAATATTTTTAATACTAAAATAAGTAAATAGGGCTTTGTTGCACAAAATAGTTATGAGTGATTATTAAAACGCGGCTGTATGTAACTAGTCTGGTTATACCTACCTCGCTATCGAGTAACGGGACTCATTTCGTTCCTTACCTCGCATTGCTTCTGAAAGCATAGTTATTGTGTTTGCAAATAGTACCCGCATCAAAAAAAGGTATTAGTACTAATTTACTCATTTTTACTATTTATTAATGATTTATTACTCAAACATAATTATCTCAGTTCGGCCAAATTACACAAAACTTTCATTAATTTTACCTCACTCCAACCTCCCTCATGATTTCGTTTTATTATCATTTATGAGATTATTGCGTTCAGACTGACACATACAGGTTTTTATTGTTATTTGCTGATGCTTGTTTAGAAATCTTCATGTGGAGGCGTGATTTAGTAAGCATTAATATTAAATCTTTATAAACTGTTTCTTAAAGCATACATTCATCATCATCATCATCATCTTTTATATAAAATCTAAATCCTTTTTCGTTGAGGTGTGCTTACGACCTATGTGGGATCTCTACTCACTAAAGCCCTCATCCCATATGTTGAAGCAGGAGTAACTAATGCATGCGTGCCAACTCTGTGCAAAACCTTGTGTTTATATGTAAGAAAACTATTAAGACCATATATAAAAAATATCTAGTCATTTAATTTAAACTTGCCTCCATTGGCATAAAAATCGACTTGCGCAACGGTGTCAGCTATACCGAAAACGTCCATGTTGGTGTGCAGGGCGTCAACCCGTAGCGCGGCCTCAGGGTTGAACCGTTCTGATGGAGGCAGGTTGCGGAAACATGGCCCAGCTGGATCCAACCCTAGATTTTTATGTACGCAATTGCTATAAGTATAATAAAGTTTATTGGCTTCACGATAATGTGTTTATGGTTTTATAAAAAAATTATATTTTTTATCGTTAAGGTTAAAATACTTAGGAAATGCTGTCGATAACCTCCTTTTCTGTTCATTAGTAGTTCTAAAGTAAGAAGCAATCGCCTGCTTGTTTGAATGATTCTATGCTTCAATCTGAGACAAGGAAACGATCCCGCAGGTACTTCAACTTTTCGAATTCAATATTTTGAAACTGTATTTGCTTTTTCGTCGACCAACAATGCGAGGAAGCAGTATATGCAAGAGTTTTAATATTGTTCTCAAAAGTGCAAGTAAGCCTCCAGAACGCATTTTCGACGATGCAACAGTAACATTAGAGTCGTGATCCTAATATTACCAGTAAGATTTATCGTATAAACTTTAATTTTCGTATAAAAAATTTACATTTTAACTACTCAAAGGCTTGAGAACTAATGTCTAATACATGTTGCGATTGGTATGGCTATAAAAGTTGAATCTAAGAACCTGTCCGTGGTACTTTTGCCTATTAGGAATTATACATTATACGAGTATGTGGAGATGTTACTTGTTGCTGAACCGGATTGAAGTTTTGTTCCTTTTATGTCCTTATATGAAGAAGTTAGATCCAGATGAATATAAAAATAGAAAATTCTCAGAAGCATGATACTTTAGCCAGTGAAGTTAGTTATGTGCTCCAGATCTAACCGAGATGTTAACTTACATTGAAAATGTATCCAGTAACGTAAAAAACTGTTTGTAAGTCTCGGCGCCTTAAAACTTATTCTAGATAATGGTCACCTGTTAATCGTGCTGGTTTCCTTTTGGTAAGAAGATAGTACTTGACGGCTGCGTAGGAGGCAATGTGGGAGCCGAGACTAGCTCCGACTAGTTCCAGTTTACTATAAGACAGACCTCGTCGTGTCAACTCTGCTAGGAACTCGCCCAGAATGTTGCCTATAGGCTTAGTTAGGCGAGCTGCTCTGAGGGAAAATCAATAAGCGGTTTAGGATGCATACTTAATAATATAACATAAAAAAATATATGTAATACAGGTACAGGTGAAACATAACATTTTAATTGTATTATCATACTTATTAATAGTATCCAATGAAGATATTAAATTTGAAAATAATGCATGTTGTAACTGTTGAATATTAACATATCGTGACTATTTTCTTCATTGTCGATTTTCTGGATACCTAAATGTTATGTTCAAAAAACTGGTAAAGTAGAACTTTGGCATCTTTATTTTTTTCTAACAACTATTTAACCATTACGTACGTTTTTGTTATATTGGCCTTGTCAACACTTCGAGGTTATTATGTATGACTCGGCATACGGTATTTTTTTTGTCAAACTAACATAAGAACAGATGAGCCATCTGATTTTGTGATTATCGCAGCCCATGGACATCCGTAACACAAAAGGCATCAATGACGCGTTAAAGACAAAGAAGTAAGCGAGGAATCTGTTTATTACTGGCTCGTAGCCTCTGTAACAGCGAAAAATATTTCATAAAAATTCTAAGAGAGATTTTAAGAAAGATAATAGAGAGCCAGGCAAGTGAAGAATCCTAGAATGGTCACATGTACCTTTCAATTAATCTATCCATCGAAATCCATCATAATTCAGAATGGATGCCATAGCAATGTTGATAAATTAACAATCTACGTATTATATTTACAAAGAAACCAAAAACGGAAATGCTCATAAACCACCTGCGGTTAGGGGAGTGAGCGCAATTGACAATATGTTGATGAATTCAGTGCTTCACAGATCAAGTTTAGCAACCAATCCTGTTCGTTATTGGTACATACCGGTTGTTGAATGTTATCTAAAGCAGTTTCACCATCGAACTTCTTATTTGCGTAATTCCGCTGCAGTTGATAAATGCTTTTACGCCTGCCGATTTTTTTGCTTGACACTTGCTGCTGAGATATCCATAAATTCCACTGGTATTTTAAATACTGAGAGACGGATATGAGTTTAGCGTCCTACTTAGGAGTTCACTGCCACTTTCTACTGTCGGACGGCTACTAACCTGTACCACACTGTGGCGGCTTGATATAGGTTTGATCAGTTATTGGGAAGACCCAGCTTGTAGTTTAATAACTTGTAGCTACTCTACTTATGAAACAATCATTACACAATTTATTGACTTACATAGGATAACTTCGAAGGAGTACAGGGAAAGTCTCTACTATAATGATGTTGCGGCCGCGCTTCAGATAGGGGCTGACCACCAAGCGCACCAGAGGTGAAAACGATGCATCCAGGTATCCGCTTATGAACAACTAGAAGTTTAAATAATTTTTTTTTATTTAAGTTTTGGCATATCATGCGTTCTACTCAATTCTTCAAAGCTGTTATAGGTTGAAGTATAAGTAAGACACAATGAGTAAAATTTGTGGTGCACATGTTATTCGTATTCAAATCCAAATTCATTGAATCATTTATAAAAACACTAATGTAAGACATTTTTGCTTCTTATTATTCGAAAATATGACAGACTCCTCAGGACATCTCTACAATCAACATAATTATAACAATTACAAGATTACTTTTTATTTTATCATTAGCACTAGCGACCTGCCCTCGGTTCGCTTCAGGAAAAGTACGCCATACATTATTTTAAATTAATTTATAAGTTTTTTATTTATGAACAGATTGCAATGAAACAAACTTTACGTATTAAGTGACGCTTACTGCAATACATCTGTGAAAACCAGAACGAAATCGGTTAAGCGGTTTCTGAGATTTGCAGTAACAAACGCACAGACAAACAGAAACCGATCAGTTAGAATTTTATTATGATATTAATTTATTTATGTTTAGGGCACTAAATATATGAAAAATATCTTTCACGTTGTAGGTTACATCATCCCACATCCCTCCATTTGCTAATTATTGATAAATTTTACAATCGACGAGTCATACCTGTGCACGTAATTAGTAAAGATTTCTTACCACTGTTTTCCGTCTTTTGAAGTCGAGATGGCGAGCGACGCAAGCTGCGCCGTTAACGCTAAGTTGACAGGTCTCCTGGCTGTTGCCAAGGAGCGTCCGCGACGGCCACACCACCACCACCGATAAGGAATCTTTTGTCTGTTGCGACAGCGTTGTACTTCGGTTCATGCCGGGACCTAGGTATACGGGTTTAAGTGTACTGTAATTACTAGTTTTGTGTTCACCTATTTTCAAATACAGTATCCAAGACAAGACGGTATCTCGCACGAAAAGACCCGGGTTCGAGTACTACGTTTGTTATTATTCAAAGTTATGTAATTTGAAATATTTATCACATGCTTTGGTGAAGGAAAATATATTGAGGCAATCTGTATACATGAGAATTCTCCGTAATGTTGGCAAAGATGTTTGAAGTCTGCCAAGCTACATTTGGCTAGCATGGTGGTTTGTAGCCTTAATTATTTCAATGTGGGAGAAGAATTGAAAGAATTGATTTTAAGGAAGACTTAACGCTCACCAAGTTTTTAAGAAGTTTTATTATACATTTTTATTGAGTGAATTTTGACGACAATTTATATATGTGAAGACAACATATTTATTTCTTTTTAATAAAATATGAATAGAATATGACCAATCCGCATTTGTTCCGCGTAGTCCACTGTGACCTTTGTCCACGCATATTGTGAGAGGAGACCTGAACACAGCATTGGAACAATTATAGGATGATGATGGTGAACTTTAACTTGTAAAAGCAAATGTAAGATAAATATGTTAATAAGGACTCTTTTTAGCAACTTTTTTAAAGTACTGTTGAAATGTAATATGACGCTTTTTAATATTTGTACTCACAGTCCACGAATAAACCCGCCGGATAGCCACCGTCCTGGTTGGCGACAACTAAACTGATAATTAGCGAAATAATTAGAAAATTCATATTTCATTAAAACTTTAAACTACGGTAATGTATTACACAATCCGTTACACGACTAAACACCGACAAAAAAACCACAAAACTGTTTCTCAGTGTTGAGTTTCTTGTCCGAGTAGCTTTACATTATCCTTGGAGAACTCAGGCACGTACTTATATTTTTTTATGCATGCAACCATTATAGTGGTTATAGTATCACAACACGCAATAAAAACTACTACGATCGATTCATTATTTCAATATTTAATAAGTGGTAAGTGGTAACCTGGGTAGGAGGTTATTACAGTTGAGCACATTTTTTCAACAGTAATGAAGTTTGATAAAAAGCGATCACATTCCTTAATTTCCTAGCTGCGAGTAATAGATGTATCATCTCACATTTACAGATATGAGAAATTTCACGTCCGTAAATTGCTGTCGGAAACCGAACCCGGGATTCCTCGCTTCGCAGGTAGAGCAGCTACAAATTGGACTACGGCGTCGCCGATGAAAGGGAACTGTCGCGGTCCCCATGTTTTGTATTTTTGACATAGAAGGTCGGTCGACTTGAGTTTCGATGTAAGGGATGATCCTGTCCTGTCCTGTAATTATCCTGTCAAGCACTTATTACGTACTTATTAGGTATCTTATGTCTTCACGCTTATGATAATAATCGATCCACCTATCCATCTATCTTTCGACCCTCGATACTTAACTCAGTATACAGATCGTTGTTAATTAGCACAAGCTCAAAAATAGCCCGGCGGCCGTTTTATTTATAAATCGCAAGTAAATGAAGTTAAGTTGTGTCTACAAATTTTCTTGAGTGGTGTGAACTCATTTAGTTACTCGACAAGGAAAACCACTTAAGCGGTTTTGTCATTAAATAAACCTAGACCTAGATAAATGTCCCTGTCCATAACTCAGTAATAAACAGATATATTTATAAAGAAAACTTGAAAGATTAGGGTATCTTTTTCCAAGTGTATCATTTTTAATCGAATTTTTATTCATAAATGAGGAATTTTATAGCGTCCATTATGAATTTACAATTTTATTTATGCGACCCACATCGCAATTAAATTTTTAAATTTCAATAAAATACAATATTTTCCACTTTTGAACACACGTTATGGATATATCTAGATTACTAAAGGACTACAGGACTAGATCAAATAAAACTTTAAATCCAATACACGAAACCTTTCGGCGAGGCAGATAACGTTCACACATTGCATCTTTGTACCCTTGTGGTAGCAACGCGTTTGCAACCACCCCCACTCACCGTAGTAATTAATAATTGCGCTGACGCTGTAAAATCGAATTTATGTAATCGATTTTATACTAAAAATAAAAACTGTGTTCCTAAAATAAAAACTCAGCTTAAAAACTATTTCCTTACGCTTATACAATTTATTCACTAGGTTTCATGAAAATTGTGTATAGAATTCATTAGATACAAATAGGACAAGACGTGTTTAGTTTAGTCTCATATATCGATTCTGAAGGAGGCCGTTACCTCCACTTGGAGCTCCACTTGAGATAATCGCTTTAATATGAGCCCTCCACGGAGCCGGTTCCAGTACAGATTCTGGTTCTGTTTGATACTATCTATCAGTTATTGCTGAACTGCAATGCATTCATATTTATATCCAAGTCGAAATAAACACATTAAATACAAAATATAAGACAATCGTGTCTGTTGTTTTTTTGTATTCCACTACTGAAAATATATAGATATTTCTTCATCTAGATATACTTACATACTTAAAAATCCTTCTGCTATGGCAAATGCAAAATGATTAAAATGTAAATACGGTTTACATCGAAAGGATGTAGTCATTAGGAAATAAGATCTTTTCGTCCTCCGATGTAGTTATGCATCTGCGATAGCGATAGACTTTGTAAAGTATTGTAGTTCTATTTGGTCAATCATATGATTGGTTCGATGACCATGGTTCAAAGACAAAACGTGGACTAGTAAGCTACTAAACTGTTTTCAAATAAAAAAAATATATGATTGTCATTCCTACGTACAGAATCTGACAGTTATATTCCGACATTTACAAGCCACGTGGACGAAATACAACATTCTCAGACCGAGTTGATGAACTCACAGATATATTAATAGGCCCTATAATCCACGCGTCTCACTCGTTCAGGTACGTAGTCCTGTAGAAATACGTTAACGATTAATTATGTAGATACACTTATTAATTTCAAGTAGCTAGCAATAAAATAATCTCTTAAAAACCAATACTCACGATTGGTCGCGACAAAATTTTGATGAGGTTGAGTACGTGTCTAATAAAATTATGTCACGCTCTGTCTAATGTCTGTTATCTATCAGATCAGTACATAAATTGTATTTATTTTCAAATATGGGTGACTCATACGTATATGCCGAACTAACAAAGGTAGAGATTTAAAATTACAACTGTTTGTTTACAATCCACCAGTGCACTGGCTCTTTATAGGGTTTACTTTATCTTAGTACTTTACGAATAATAGCCGAAACAAATAACGATTTTCAAATCAATGATCAATAAAGGTGCACAATACATACCTAATATATAATAAGTAGTAAGGGCGTGCCCAAATCTATCAAATCATTTGCGAAGACGGAGTTGTGGCCATCTACTAGTAATGTTACAATTTGATTTTTTATCGGATTTCCTTGATATTTCGTCACTTTTTTGTATGAATTTGGTAATGTCGTACTTACATTCCTTATTAAATCGCACAGCACGTTAGTGTACCAAAAAACGTGTGAATAGTTAAGATATCTGGTGTCCTTTTTATCATTATAACAACCCAACACCATTATTACAACTCGTAACTGTCCCACTGCTGAACTCAAGTCTCTTCTCGCAGCGGCAGGGGTTAAGGCCACAGAGGACCACACTGGCCGAGTGCGGAGGGCAAACCTTACATACCTTTCACAACATTATTAAGAACTGTCAGTTATTCAAGTTTCTACATTATGTTTTTCTTCACCGAGACATTTGATAAGTAATTTGAACCAAATAATTTGTAACACGCAATTAATTTGAAAAATAAGAGGTGCACACAGGACTTAAACTCGAATCTACCATACAAAACACCGACCTTCGAACTACTAGACTACCACTGTATATTTGTAGGAGGTTTTTTACAACTTTCCAGAGAACTCCCTATCTCCGGTGTGTATCGACTGAATAAAAAAAAGAAAGTTTTACACCCAAATATAGAGATGTCCTTACGTCCCGTACGTATTTTTCCTTTATTTATTTACTGAAATATTTTGCATGGAAATTGCTTGTGATGTCTTATTGCAATTATGTATCCTGAATATGTGTATAAATTATTACAGTGAAAGTCTATCCGTAAAAACTCCGACTATTGCGTTTATCTACCGTCAGAAAAATCGTGCAAAATTTATGCAGAATACTCACACCATCATATGTACATCTTCTCATAAGAATAGAACAAATAATTCAAGCTATTAATTGACTTTGATCGAAAGAGAGCATAAATGCAGGGCTTGCTATAGATACAACGAATTACATTATTTTATGGTTTACATTATTCAAGATTGTTTGTATCGTCCTAAGTTAGAGTTAAAAGCGAACAATTCCATGTTCACGTAATGTATATATAAATCACATATAGCCACCATCGTGTAGTAATAAAAATAAATAAATTATCGCACATTCTGATCCCTGCGTCTCATATCAGTAGCATGGGATACTACACGATTTAGACTGTATAAATCCTGGCTCGAGGACAAACCTTTAGCTGTCATATAAAGTTCTGTCAAGAATTGAACCCTAACTCCCTGTTCAGCTGGGTCAATATCGCTGGATTATTGTGTTTACACGTACTCACCACATTTGGTGTGCGTACGTAAATACATATGCATATTATAAAAAACATGCTACTGCTGTTTAACGACACGTACAATATAAATACACGCTACTGACTTTTTTTTTTAATAAAAATAGAAAAGATTTTATCGAGACATATCCGACAAATGATTGGCTCGTAACATGTTCGTATTTTGTGAAAAATTCAGTGTTTGATTCTAATAACACGCCAACATCTTCACTGTGCGTTACGCACTTTCGTCTTATTGTGCCAAGATTTTTCCGGTGGTAGAAAGCCAATTACTAGTCTTCGAGTCTCGAGTCGCACCGAGTACCGGTTTGATTGGCAATCGGCTAACTCGGCAGTACAGGTCTGGAACTCCCGTCGTGAAGACGCTAACGCGATTCTTATTTACAATTATTTATGACTTATAATGAATCGAGAATCACACGGTGAAGACGAACCGAAAACGTAAACGCGCCGTGTGTTACTTTGTTTAGTGGAACTTTTTATTGTGCACAATGAATGACTATTCCGAGTTAACGAACGATACTTGGGAGTGGTATAAGGAAATTATGAGGTCTTGGTTAGAGGACCCCGGCGCGGAGGACCAGCTAGGCCTCAACATGTCCTCGTTGAACATGGACCAGGCCTTCATGACGGGTGTCGCCGACAGAGACGTCGGAGTTTACAGTGTGTCGGACGATTGTTTCCGAGTAAGTGAAAGAAAATAAAAACAATACTTTTTTCCTATATTTCTTATCTTACGAGATACAATGGTATTTGAACCTGCCGTTATCAGATGTAAACACTTGACCCCAATATGCTTTTGTTTTTGTCTAATTCAAGTACCTACTTGTTGTTTGCGCCACGTTTATTAATATTGGCTATTAAAACTAACACACTTTATAATATTATAACAACACTATAATGACTTATTGATGCACTCTTAAATCAATGACGGTTTAATTTTTAATCTCAACAAACTTGTATGTTATCATCCTACTTCCTCTGATATATTTTAAGTGCTCATTAAAAATAATATTAATTATTTTAATATTAGTGAAGTAGTTATTAATACGTATGGTTATAAGTATAATTTAAAAATCATGAAGATCGTTTATAAATTTCGTAATAGGTATCAAGATTTTCTCGGTCGACTGCGTCTTTAGCCGGAAAAATTATGTATGATATCGTTTTCTGGTTAAAAAATATTTGATTGTGATAGATTCAACCACAAATCCATCTCGAGGGATTAACATTAATTAATTAATTTGATTACTTTGACCGACTTTTTAACTGTGTATTGGAAAATTTAAAAAAAAACGTATTTAATTACATCAGTTGAAGTTTATTTGTATGAATGCATGCATGCATTTGTAACTTAGTTTATTAGTTTATTATTGTTGTGTGTCGACCTTGACAACCGTTGGGTTTCTCATGTTTTGCCATTCTTTTTGTACACTCACTATTTACGTGCACAGTAGAAAATGTAATACTACTCATATTTAACTACTGCGCGTGCTACGAAATTAATATTCACATTTATCAGGAAATAAATATTTATTGAACATGTCAAAATCATTCTTGAATACAGATTTCTACAAAATCGATAATATTGTAAACCGATTTTTAACCGACTTTGAATAAGTGACTTTGAAGAGGTTCTACATTCGTAGGTATGTATATTTTAATGTATATATCGAATTATTCTCTTTATATTAGTGTGACCTAGCTGTGTATGTATGAATATATTAAAATCTCTTAATGGTACACACATGTTAAGGTGTATAAGGCTACAACATATAGGCTACATCCATCATTGAACTAAACAAACCTTTTCCGAGGGAACAATAGACCGAAGTTTGGAGTTCGGTGCTTTTGCCTCCTTATTAATACCCCGACAATACTAGAGCAGGTTATGTACTAGCTGGCTTGCCAGCAAACCGTCACTATGATTTTGACATAACATATGTCCATGGTCGGTGACACTTGACATCGGATGGAGCATGTGCACGGTTGTCGGCTAATAACATAAACAGTTCAACTGTCAAGTTTTTAAAAGTAGGTATTTTACATATTAAGTAACAATCGATGATAATTCAATATTTTACTGATATACCTACTATTACCGGAATATCACTGCTGTGCACGTTTATTTAAAACGAAAATACATCTCTTTAGTTGATATTGCTAGAAAAGAGTGAGTTTCAGTTTTTGTTCTTATAATTACAATCCCGATACACGAAGATATACACGCGATTTTAGCCACCTAACATATTTAGGTTTGATATATGTACGTTCTAGAGATTAAAAAAACGTATACCTAATATAGAAATAACTAAAAATACGTGAGCTTTGAACGTTTCATTTTATTTATTATATTTTTAAAGTAAGAAGCAATATGGTTCGAATCTGGTAGGTATGGGTATGTGATACTCGGTTAGATTCTTTGAAAGTTAATTAAATATAAATAATGCCAATGAGCGATCGCTTTCACGCTGTTTGTTAATGCCGCAAGTACATATATTTTTAACGCCGCCGATGGGGAAGTGATAATGGGTATTAAATAGTGGTCGACTGTACTGCCGATTTATGTATGTTACAATAGATACATATGAATAAACTGAATATAAATTTACTTTCAGAAATTATTTGCTTTAAGCGCAAGCTTCACCTTCCCGTCCTTTTTTTTTTTTGCGCCCAGAGATGGTAAGTGGTCTACCCTCCGGAAAAGCGCGGGAGGGGGGTGGTGAATGCTCCTAGCATACCAGCGCAGCCGGCTGCGCTGGTTATGTGGGACTCCCGAAGGCCTACCCACTAAACACCACCCGAGTTGGCTTTGGCCTTGTGGCCTCTAAGCCTTCGTCGGATGCGACCCATCCTTAGAGAAGGATAGGGTGCTAGCGGCACTCCCGAGGGAGCACACGCTTGTTGTTAACACTGAAGGTGTTGTCGAATGGTGAGACTATGTGGCGTCTTAAGGACGCTACTAACTGATATTGTTTGAATTCTTGACTATGGCCGCCAGACGGCGGTCCAAGTCAGAAGATAACTTGTCGGGGGGATTGGTGAGAGCGTTTCTTGGCCGCCGGATTTGGCGGCCTGTAAGACTAGGACCTTCCCGTCCTTCGTCTGGTTTTAGGAAATATTCGATCGTCTTTTTAATATACTATATTTAATATATGTATAATAACGTAATAATACGTAATAACTCGTAATACGTAGTAAGTACGTAATACGTAATATCTTACAACTTCTTTCTTTCAAATTCTATCCAGTCTTTGTTTAATAATCTTCGTTTAATACATTTATTATTCCGACTGTCCGAAAAATATTAGAGTGAACGTCGAGTTTCATTCTCAAACCTCAATATTTTTGTTTGTGAAGTATAGTAGGAAATGGTGTTGGTCGTGATGATATAAAAAAATCTTCAACAATCCTGTAACCGTACGGAAAATATAAACAAGCGTTTCTTAAATGGTGGAATATAACACAAACATAAAATACCGGATCACTATAATGAATACAATATTATATTATGCTTTTAACCGAATACTCTTTTATTCTAATTCTACTTTATACAATGTTATCTTCTTGTGCTCTGCTGCATTTAACTGGTTATTTTGTTGCTTAAAAATGAACGCTTCCATTATTGCATTATATACCTATATATACATTATTACATTCCATTATTACATAACAGTCACATTTTTCGGCGTTGGGCTATTTAGATTACGCATTATACTATAATTACGATGCCCATTTCAACACATACAAATTTTAAGTAGGTATTACATACAGTTCATAAGTAGGTATTTGAAATAGTGCGTTTGTATTGTTGAAAACTCTCCTGCTCTACATTTAGAAATTAGCAATCATAGTGCTCGAGGCTTGAAGGCCACGATAATATATAATTATCGACTTCTGCGTCAATATATACCTACAGGTATCATTACCTAGGTTATTCCTATTATATAAAATAATCATTTTAATAAATAACTAACAACATATTTTCTTGCAATAAGCATGTACTGAAACAGTTAAAAACTTGTGTATCCGACATATTAATTTTGTAATTTTACGTTTACATCGTTTATACTGAATTGTAATCGTTTTTGATTTTATTAGTGTGCACAGTTTGAATAAGCTTGAACTTGAATGTGAAAATTATATAAAAAATCCAATGCGTTCTGAGGTATAGCTAATACAGTTCAAATTAATGTACAGTGTTAAAAATTTACAAATGATTTTTTTTCATTTCATCAAAAAAATAATATGTATTGGAAAACGCGAATTTTTAAAATATCTATCAGACCAGGAATATTCAGATTATTTAAGTGACTGGCTCCGTTGACGTATCAGTCGTGTGGATGTCACGTGATAAACGCGGTGACAGCTAGATTTGCGTGGATCTGGCAGCGCAAATTATTTCACGATTGCATTCGAAAATGCTGGACGAAGTACTTAAATCAACTTGAGTAGCTATTAATTAATTAATTGTTATAATTGGTTAATTGATAAATTGGTTTCGTTTTATTTTTCATAAAACTCACTTCTGTTTCATTGCATTAAGTTATAACGCGTATTACATTGAACAGTTTGAATTGTTAATAACGTTGCATCCTGTTAAAAGTCGTGGATAATTGATGCGTATTAACAGTTTCAAAATGTGATTTCCCAAAATGTCCTTCACTAAGTTCCGAACAGGTTTCACGTATCTATACGTAACAAATTAATAAACAAACGTTAACTGGATAACCTAAGAATTTGCAGAATAGTTAGTTAACACATATTTTAACTAACCCCATATAGTTGACACAATAAATGTTTTAAGTGAGTTACCAAAAACTGAATAACTGCATATTAATGTTCTGCTTTATTTTGAAGAAGAGACAAGGTACAATATTGAGTTACTGAAAGGAATTCAGTATCAGTTTTACTTATACTATTATTGACTATTTGGATAGCTATCTAAGTACTAATATGAAGACAACGCCTTTAAAATATCATCACGTCATGTCAAAAAGTCAATGTCAATATATTCCTCTACGTTGTATTCCGTCCACTGTCGGCCTCTGCCCGGGAGGGACAACATCTTCCGTTTCGCATCAACCGATCTTAACGATGGTACGCGGTCACACCTACCTTCGTCCGTCTTGAAATCGCTAGCCGGATCGTTCGAGTTCCAACTCTTACCGCCCGCAACCCTGGGGACTTCCCTTTAATTCGCTTCTTACGACAACTAGAGGATACTCTAGCTCGTCTTCTGGTCCCGAGCTACAGGGACACGTTGTATTTTTCTTAGCACGAATGCGTGCACAGAATTGCTTCGCAAATTTTTAGCGATGTAGAATGTTTTAGAAAACAATTCTTCCGAGTAAATTATTATTATTACAATAAATGAGTATCCCGCGGATGGGCTTCCTTAGTTCATCACGCCGGATAAATGTGGACGGCTTCTTTGAAAATATTCTGGTGCGTATATGTACATATGCATAAGCAACACCTTATAAGTTTTTATTCAAGCCCGAAAACGTCGAATCAGGTTATAGTTTATTGCTAAAACGTACTTGATTTCGAAAGAATAGAGTTGTATGTAGTATTCGAACCTCGACCCTCTCGTGTTCAGACCTTTAAAGCTTTTACTATTTGAATTTAAAATACTGGCGTTACAATCGAAAATTTTACCGAAATAATTGGTTTGTGTTCATAATTTATTTTATTTCCATTAAGACGTAGCCATATTTTTTATGTTCTATCGTTTATTTTTGGAATATGAAAGTGTAACGAATTCATGATTATTATTTTTACGTTATAAATCCTAACTAAGTGTTATGCGATGCACATTATATGCAGAAGTACCTAATGAATGATTACTTGGGATACTGATGCTGTACTTAAAGAGTTTTATTAAGAATCAGGGTATACCACGAGTATAATACAAGAGTTTTTGGTTTAAAGTTAAGGTTGGATGGAGCCCTTTATACCCCAATTGATATTATTCCCTAATATTCTAGATATCCCACTATATTACAAAATTAACTACTATTTAGTTTTAAATCAAACCTTAAAAATACTATTTACAAAATTATTTAAATGTACTTGAGTACAAACAAATAGACTGTGTTATAAATAGAATATACCAATCAAAATGTATTTTGAAATTGGTTATTTTCCAACGTATCTACGTAATTAGTTTAGCAGAAAATCTATGTCATGAGTGCACGCGAGTGAAGCACGGTATGCAGAGAAATTTCTGGTACAAACAAGCATTTCAGCCAAGACACTCATAACTTCTAATGAATGTGTTAAAATAACTGTTTCATTTCGACGTAGGTGCTACTAAATTATTTGTTCTTTTAAATTTAACTAACGAATTGGTCAAACAGCCGTTTTGTGCATACACTTGTAGTTGTTAGCTACATGTCCAGTTTATCATCCATTGTAAAATCAATACCTGAACTGTGTACATCCCTATAGAACAAGATAAAACTCTTCAATATTAACTAATCTCTACCCAAATATTACCTATTTGGTGCAGTAAAATTAGTCAAAATCATAATTTTATTCTCAGTGTATTTATAAGTATTACACTGTAATTGTCAAGAAGTTAAATGTAAACTGTTATTGAAAATACGCCTTTTTTATGATAGGCCTGCATTATAATGACGACACCATAGCCCAATTGGTAGTGATCCTGCCTACCGAGCGAGGGGTCCCGGGTTCGATTCTCGGCCGGGGCAGACATTTATGTGACAGATAAATGTGTGTGTGTGTACGATGTGTCATATTTGTGTTTGTCTATGCCACCCACAACACAGGGAAATCTAATGCGGGGGTTTGAGTGTGTAAACCTATATTTATTATTTTTTATTGCTAAACAATATTATTAATATATATTTTATCATCAGAGGTTTAGTAATAATATATCTATTGTAATTAGCTATCATGGCTATAGAATATCAGACTCTACGAATTGTATCAATCATAAATAAATAATCGACCAACACAAGCAACGTTGGCCGCGAGGGAGTTGGATGGATGACCACTGTCTGAAATATTACCTGTACAAGTAATCTCGTGGTCACGATTGGTTGTAAATGTGGGGATTGAAGTAATAGCTCAAAATTTCTAATTAATTGTTACTTTTTTAATGTTTTGAAAAAGTACCGCACTCAATGTGGCCAGCGCGTATCGATATTTCTGTTGTGAAATATTACACGTATTTACCAAGGATTACTATTGTTAGATAACAATCGTTAAGCCTACAGAAGTTTAGGGTGGTTTAAGAACTCCTGATACTGAGGATTCACTGCTAGACTTTTCATCGATCTGACCTGGAGCAACATGATAGAAGTAAGCTTCCCAATTAACAGAGATCCATATCCACATAAACAGCTCCTTCGTAGTGAAGTAATGAAAGCACGTGCAATCTATTATCCACCAAATAAAAAACCTTCGGAAAGAACCAAGAGAAACAAATACATGAGTGTCCGTCAGAGATAAATGCAGGGTATTTAATATCTCAGCTTCGTAGTACCTATTTCGTATATAATATATATACGATAATATATATACTATATATAATATATATAATATTTCGTATATAATATATAAGATATATGAAGAAAAATATTATTACATTTTGTAACTAATAGTTGTATTCATCATTTTAATATAAGAAACAAAAAAACACTTGTTTTGCAAGTCACTCATCTCTTTACAGCATAAAGTAATTGCAAACTTGCATTCCGATGGTCTCTGTATTCACTTCAAAAATAAATTAACGATTAATATTAAAATACTACAATATTCCAAATTTCAAGGATATTAAAGTAAAACTCATAGTCAAAAATTTATCAAAGTATCAGTGACTATTCAATTGCTTCTATCTTTATGCTAATTATTTTTAATTTTAAAAGATATCTGCATTTTTTTTTAACCCTTTCTACTTATCAATGACAAACACCTTTTTGAAATGGTACAGGACATAAGAGTAGCATTTAGTACCTGAGTCAATAATGAATTTGATAATGACAAACAGTATCTGTATAATATATTGTCTTTACAGTGTCCCTTCGAACTAAAGAAAACTTTAACAAGGGATGCAGAAAGTTGGTGGGTAGTGGACACGGCGCGGCGTACAACATGGCGGGTGTACGAAGGCATCGATGACAAGTACATCAGTGCTAGGAACACCACGTAAGAATTAAATAATATGAAATTGAGGCATTTTAAAGTGCTACAATAATCATATGAGACACGTCTTTCATTTTACTCTTATTTTTGAGTACCTAATTCCAAAAATGCAACTTGGTTCGTTAGAAACGAACGACAACGCAAACAAAAGTATTGAATAACTTAAAAATATTTCTCATCAAAAGGGATCTACTGCTATTACTTCGCTTGTTGTTCAGCAGGGTGCAGTACTAGCAGGAAATTGTTAAGTCAATTTTTATCTAACTTTTAGAAATTACAATAAAGTTTGAATAGAGCACCTTACATTAAAACATACATAAAATATCGTCTCTTAATTACCACTATTGCAGAGAAGCAGGTCTGAAGTTAGGTTGAAAACCTAAAGCTTGTTGCTTGTAATGATGGACCAAGTAAATAGTGGCATTAACATTCAACATGTATTCTTATTCCGATAGCCATCATTACATAGCTGTTATTGACCTTGTTAGGTAAACGAACCGGGAATGAAATCCCCACGCAATCCGCATTAGAACAACATAGGCTCACACTGGAGTAACAAATTCATGAACTAGGTTTTTCATATAATGGTATTCAGTAAACAACTGTTTTGTTCCAGGGGCTTGTTGTGCCAACTCAGGCCAGAGATGGGTCAGTTTGGAGTGTACAAGCTGAATGCCAGTGGTGAGGGCTGCAGCGTGAGCGTTGCCAAGGAACCAGTCGACATTTACATGCGTAAGTTGCTTTACCTATTTCTTTTTCTGCTTACATCTTATATCTCATACCTTTGGTAACATGGAAGATCTGTATTATCACTTTATCTTGTATATTTTATCTACATATAGTCTTGGCCCAGTTCGGTACGCTTTGATGCTCTTTAACTTAAGAGTGATTTCTATCAATGGTGTTTGTTATCAATATAAGAATGTGAGATGTGCTTAGTTCAAAACTGTAAATAGTATCTTTTTGGCGAAATACAGGATGTTCCAGGGCGAAGTGACCGCCCGGCGTCTTTTGATTATTTGGACAAAACTGTCAACAAATACCATTAAAGTACAGGTCTTATCGAATTAGTTTTTTTTATTAGCTTTTTAATTTTTTTGTAGATATACCTGACTTGCTGCACTATTTTCAAAATTTTTTTTTTGTTTTTACATTTATTTTCATTCTTTTTTTTTTTATTTACCAGTTGTTATCATAGTTTATTTAATCGAGCTATAAAATCTACCCAAAATTAAATAGGATTTCTTTTTTAAGAAATTTAAGGAAAACTTTTTGAAAAAAATTACCCTTTTTTATTTTATTTCGCTAAAAAGTGTTACAGAAATAAGAGCGAACCTTTCGGAAGTGCAAAGAACGACTCAAAGGATGTCATTTAGAGCCTTACCCTGTATTAATGCCAATGGCAGCTATTTCGAAAACTTTGTGAATTAATTAGTTTTTTTTAATAAATTATTTAAATTTACGCCTGTTTTTATTATTTCCTTACATTTAAAATTATTCTATCAAAGGACAAGAGGTATTTTTCATAGTAAGACACTTAAATGTTCCACTAGCCTGGTTTTAAAAGTCTACTCTTCTTTTTATCGAAAGTGGAGTGCATACTTCAAGAGGTTGTAGTTCGATAAATGACTGAGATAACTACAAACATTTTTATGAGATTTTGTAGGTAATATCATGTAATTTAATAATAATTAATAAAATAACAATATTCATAGGCTATTTTTCCAACTTTTTAGCGAAATTAAATAAAAAAGGGTAATTTTTTTCAAAAAGTTTTCCTTAAATTTCTTAAAAAAAAATCCTATTTAATTTGGGTAGATTTTATACCTCGAATAAATAAACTATTATAACAACTGGTAAATAAAAAAAACAGAATGAAAATAAATGTAAAAACAAAAAAAATATATTGTAAATAGTGCAACAAGTCAGGTTTCTCTACAAAAAAATAAAAAAGCTAATAAAAAAAAAAACTGATTCGATAAGACCTGTACTTTAATGGTATTTTTGATAGTTTTGTCCAAATATTCAAGAGACGCCGGGCGGTCACTTCGCGCTGGGACACCCTGTATGTTTCCCGCAACTGTAACGTACATTTCAGGCTGTATCTTTACTTCTAAAAATTAACCATGAAATGTTTTTATTGGTTGACATGCAAGATTTAATTTTACTTATAGACCGTCAATGCCTTATGACTCTCTTATGTGTCCAGTTTTTTCCTTTTGGGAAAGCAAATATAAATCAAAGTGAACCGTAAATGTTCTCAACGTATTTAGATAGATGTGTTGGAGAGCTAATAACATAGGTTTACATGTCTTTTACTTCTCATCGTTGGTAATGCAGATTTGCATGGTGATAAAATCACGTGATCCGTCAGCTTGTTTGTCGGCTTAAGTAATATTTGTTTTTTTTTTAATATTCATGTCTAAATCTTATTACAATATCAACCATATTCGGAAGATTTGGGAATATGTTTTAAGTATAAGTTACCTTCAGTCAAAAAGATATTTTGACGCGCTCGATCTCGATGTCCTTATTCCACATGTTCAAACCTCGAAAATGTTGAAAACGGTAAAATGTGTCAACATCAGTGTCGTCCGCTTATAAATACGATTTACATGCTTATGCCCATTCAATCGGGTCGCTGACCTTCAAGTTACTAAATAAATATAATATGTTACGCGGAGCAAGTTACTCTATATTGCGATAAATAATGTGTAGTAAATGACACAATAAGATGACTTAATGTTGAAATGTACGCCCACTAAAATTATACTATGACTATTTTTCTACTTTAAATTCTAGTACATGTCATATTTAAATAACATATAGTTATAGTAGCTGCTTATAGTGGAAAACGGATGGAAAGTAAATCTCATGCAAATTTGCTTCAAACCACACAAAATTAAACCACCTGTTATAAAACGAAATCACAAAACTTTAAAGCAATGAAAACTGTAAAAAAGATAATGTTTACGCTTCGATTAGCCGGTCTACTGTTATTATGTAAGTAAAACCTGTTATTTATTGACAATACCCAGTTCTACAATCTATCATGTAAAAATCTTCGTGACAAATAATTTTCAACGCTTATAAATTTTCTTCGCGTCTATTTGATAAAGCGGTGAAAACTAAGTCGAGTTACGGATTACATAATGACACACTCCAGAGATTATTCGAGTGATTGAGTGTTACACTTTCGTTTTAAGTGACGTTATGATCACATTAACTTTAGTTTTGTTTCCAAATACAGCACTAGTTAAATTGCACAAACTGTTCATCGTCATAATTTTGTGATGATGGAACTACCACATAAAGCAAATTATTACGGGCAGTATAAATTTCTTATAATGACGTCGAAAAACTGTCCATAAAAATAACTTTTAAAGCCGATACAATTTTTAAATATGTAAATAAATATTGCAACTAAAATTCAGAGGATGTGAACGAGATACTTAACAGCTTAATAATCTTACAAAAAAGCTATACAACCTTTAAAAATCTTTCTACCTTATTCATAAAGGTGAAAACTTGTAATTATTTTAATGAATAACTAACCATAGGTTTCCTATTGACAACATATTCGAAATATTACTCAAATTCGTTTCTTCACACACAACACGCATACAAATTGTTCACAATTGTTGCATAACAAAATCCTGTACCTGTCCTGCTTCTAGAACCACTACGAGTAATTCGGAATGTGTGTTGGGTATCAGTCACTATTAAGAATTCTGTTTTGTATTTTTTTGCTTCTACTACCGAACTACCATTTCACAAAGGTACTTAATCATTGAGAAGAATAAATGGCGAAGATACATACGTTGTAACATTAACATTATAAACAATACCAATAATACAAACAAACATATTAATTGTACTACGTGGAAAAGGTTGTTCTTCATTATAATTAGAATTAATAGTTTTAATTTATACGTTAATGCTTTGATTGCAATCAAAACATGCGGGATGCATCCCCACCTATCTATTTTAATGAATCACCGATAATCCTTCATCTATGAACTATATCCTTTATTGCGTTCCAGTTATAGTCTGAGCTCTCCGCAGTACTCATTTCTTTCACCTTCGTCATTGTCCTATGCTTTGCTTAATTTGGATATCGACACAATGCAAAATGTATGGTTGTGTTAAAACGAAAATGTGCTGTAAAATAATGTTTAAAATCATCCCGTTACTACATTGTAGTCAATGAAGAAGGCCCAATTGTTCACGAACTGGTCCTCGCAAGGCATACTTAAATATTGTCGTGGGATGCATTACCCGGTACTTAATAGGCGGAGCTTTGTGCCCCAAATCCTTTGTTGTATGAAATGAGATTTGATGGGCATCTTCCGTTAGGAGCGTCTCAGCTTGTCTGTAATCATTTGATTAGCTGAGTGATTTCGAGTAATCCACGGGAAGTATTTGGCAGGGATTGTATTAATACCATGTCTGCTTGTGGTGCATCTTGCTGAATACAGGACTAATGTTAGATCCCTTCTTTTGGAGGTCGTTGTGCTCGTTACCACCGATTCGTCCAGATAGTACTCTAATTGGATAAAGTTCTGTATACCTGTCTACCTAGCTATTACTAGTTGTAATCTTCGTTCTAAAGTGTTTCGGTTTCAATGTTGGAAAACCAGTTACTAAACGACTTCGCCGCTTCCTTTTGAATTCCTTGGTGTTGCTTGTTGTGCGCACGTAGGATGTACATGAGAAGCGATAACTACTTACTATCAGATGACCGGTCTCGATTTCCGGCTTTTGCCGTACAGAAGGTCTAATTTGAGCGCATGCTTATAAACTTTTAAAACAAACCTTTTTAATTAAATTTAAAAACAAACATAATTATCATCGACTACGTAAAGTACGTTTAAGAATTATAAATCGTATTATAAAATTGGATGTTATCTTTAACTTCAAGTAATATCTCTACCATAAAATTGAACCGAGTAAAATGATGAATAAAAAAATTATACGTGAATTCATAAAATGTAAAATATAAAGCAAAGCGTTAGGATTGCAAGATGTCGTAAATTGAATAATGGTCAGTTCGGTATTGACTTTTATCCAGTTTGTTTTACTGTTCCCAGCTTACCATGTCATTACCACTATCCCCATATTTATGAACGCTATTAATTTTTTTACATTAATATTATCCATTACAAAATTAGATTTTATTATATCTATCCACATCGATTTATTTGAAATGTAGGTAGGTGTGTTTGTACACAGATATTGATAAACTATCGATTTAACATTTGAATCGCTCCCGCCGGCCCGAGACGATAGTCGTGTTATTGTGCTCGCTCATATGATATATATTGTACTGGTACTAACTTCGTTTAATCCGTTAATTAACAGTTAAACAGGTTCAACTTGAATTTAGAATCCCAAAATTAGACACAGGGAAATTATTTATTTGATATAATCACATTAAGTACAAAATATTTTTAAAAATTACAACTTCGGACAAACTTATTTTCTTTTTCGTAAACAGAATAGAAGAGGTCCCAGAAAGCCATCCTCTCCTTATTAATTCTGTTCTCCATTCTAATGTCAGTATCGATCACTAAGTAAGGTTTCTCGTCTCCTGTAACTGGTTTCCAGATTACTGGCAGAAGATCTGTCGTTATTGGCGTAGGATTGCTGTAAATACATATGTTACAGATCAATTTAAGTACATTCAAAATTATTTTCCTAAGGTATAGCATACTACAAATTATATATATATGGTACGTACCCATTTTTCACAAAATTAGACCACATAGTTGCCAAGCGATCACTAATCAACTGGTCATTCTCATTTTTTTCCACAGAAGAATGTATTTCAAATAAGTATTGTAATTCTGAATTATGTGCAGCAGCGGATGCTTCAGAATTTCCCACATAACTAAATTCGTATGCGTAAACTGGGTTTGCATTTTCCTTTAGTAAATTTGTAATAGTTCTTTGAATTGGATGATTAAATAGAAAATCTGAATCAAAAAGTTCTAATTCTGAGGTTAAAGCCGGCGATATAGGTTCGTCTGCAATATAAAAACGCCTAATAATTTTAGCGGCGGAGTCTAGGGTTGCGTCATCAAAGTTAAAGTTTCTTATTAATTTTTCCCGGAATGGATCTCTATTAAAGTAGTCATCACCATAAGAACCGAGAAAACCTGCCTGTTCCGTTGTAGTGTGACCAATCAAGATCGGGGTGTTTCTCACCTTTTTTGAATTAGATAAAGAGTAAGGGTAACTTTCTACAAAATTTTCTACACCGCTAAATGACATCTCTTTGCATGGCCTTAATTCCAGTTGCAGTTCTACTGTAGCAGCAGAAACTAGTGAATGGGAAGTTTGTGAAAGGAAATTTAATGCTTCCTCCGTATCTGTGGTGTTAAAGCCTAGATGAGTAGCAAGTTTCAAGGCCGCGTCCGTATCTCCCTCAACAAACATTCCGTCAACTTGGGGAACACCACTTTGAGCTATTACTTTGTTAAACAGTTTGTCTTTTTCAGAATACAGGTGTAATAAAACAGAACTTGATCCAGCGCTTTGACCGGCGATAGTGACATTGTAGGGATTTCCACCAAATGAGTTAATATTTTGTCTTATCCAGCGTAGCGCAGCATTTTGATCCTTTAAACCCTGATTTCCAGGCACAGATGGAATACCCAGACACATAAATCCGTAGGCACCTAACCGATAATTAATTGTGACCACTATTATTCCTTTTTTCACTAAATTTTTTACGCCATATTCGCCAGCGCTTCCTAAAGCAAAAACACCTCCATGAATCCATACCATAACGGGTAATGGATTTCGTGAACTTGCTGCATTTGGTACATATATGTTTAGGCTAAGACAATCTACGGTCTCATCATCACTTCGGCCTGCTCTAGGAATATATGGATTGAGAAAAGCTTGAGGACACTTTTTAGAACCATCATAGGCATTATATATCTCCTCCTCAAATCCTGGATGTGGCAGAGATTGCTGAAAATGCAATATGATTTAACTTAAGATTTATATTAATGTCTAATTATTGTTTACGAAACCAGAGTTTCATAATTGTTTTGAAAAGCACTTTTTAAACTTAAACTATACGTAACTTTCTATGATCAATAATTTACTTTTGGTATTAGATTAAAATTAGATATTTATATTCGCAGAGGTAACAAAATATGAACATAATTACAATATTTAAACTTGTATTTATAATAGCTTCTTATTCTCTTCTATTTATAAATGTCTTCCAGCAGATTTATAAGGGAGAGATTTTTAATTTCAGCAAGCAAATACTTAAACATCCCATTTTGATGATTACAGTAATAGAATATCTACTTACCCCAAATGGATTTTTCAAATCAACCTGCGCATAAGGAATTCCAAGAAAATAGCTATATCCATCTTCTACGGATTTTATTCCTCTAATTAGACCTTGTTTGATCTTAACTAATGGGTCTATTCTAGGATTAACACTAAGGACACTGTGAATTAAACATTTTAACAAAACTAACAACAACACCCTCATTTTTACAGATCCATAGGATCTTCGGACTACTACACACTAACAACTATCTGGTGAATAAAAACTGAGTGAAACTACACTGGTAGATAAGTGTGAGGTAACTTTATCTGGACAGGTTGAATTTTCATCATTGTTATCAAGTATGTGAAGTGCTGATAGATGTTGAAATGTTAACACGCTTCTGAAATTCTCGAAAGATTAATATATTTCTTGTAATATTAATGTATCATAGTAAGAACCGATTTATGAATATAAAATAATAATTTTTTTCAAGACGTATTAAAAGTTCTTTATAATCTATACAAATTTATATTAATATCTATACTAATGTTATAAATGCGAAAGTAACTCTGTCTGTCTGTTGGTCAATCACGCTTAAACCACTGAACTGATTTAAACGAAATTTAGTACAGAGATTAACTAGACCTTGAGAAAGGACATAGGGTACTTTTTATTGCGAAAAAAGGGGATGAAAGTTTGTATGGTGACTTAGTTAAAACCTAATTAATTTGCGTAAAACTTTATATAAATACTTACAGACCAAGGATGTTATGGAGCTCCGTAACCGTAACCGAAACTATCAGATATCCGAAATATATCCGTAACCGTAACCGAATCCGATAAAATAGTTTCGGCTAATTTCGGATAGCGGCAGTCTAAATAAAATATGTTATAACAGATTTTCGCCGGCTCAGTCGATTACACTAGCCGCGTCGTTACAGTTTTAGACAGTTTTTATTATTTAATTTTTTGGCTGTTGCTTTTCCTGTGACTGTAATACTGCATTTTAACTAGAATGAAAGTCAAACTGTTACTGTAGTGTGTTTCCTGTTACTGCTGTGTTGTTGTTTTTTTTCCAATTTGTAAATCATCGAATATTCGTAACCGAAACTATCCGAAACAATCGGATAATCCTACTAATATTATAAATGCGAAAGTTTGTGAGGATGAATGAATGTATATTTGTTACTCTTTCACGCAAAAACTACTGATCGGATTTAAATGAAACTTTACAGTAGTATAGCTTATACATTAAAATAACACATGGGCTACAAATTATAAAGATTTTGTGTAATTTGGCCATAATATAATCATAAATACAATTACAATAATATTCAAATTCTTATCAAAATTAATACATTTGTTGCTTTTAGTATTTGATGTAGGTCAATTTTGTCTGTTATACAAATTTATTTGGAGGAATAGTTTAAAAGTTATCACGATAAGATTGACCTGAATGGAACGCCATTAAGAGTCTACTATAAGTCGACGCGGGAGGCAATGCGCGACATCATTGACGGTTGCGTTTGTTTTGCGGTTCTTTAGCTAATTCGATTCTCGAAGCGATTTATTACTTAGTATAGTACAGTAGTTACTTTGTGTGACAGAGCAAATTACACCCGAGCGAAGCCGCGGGAAAAAGCTAGTGTAATATAAAGCACACAAACATAAATACGCTCATACAATTAAGAATACTCGTGACTGTCGTATACCACGATGTGGATATATCATAAGTGACTGAAAATTTATTATTTTAGTGTATTTCAGACATAGTTTTCTGAAGCCCAAGTTCACTTGACAAGATCAAATGTTAGGCAGAAACTGTAATATTATGGCTTATAATTGTCAAACCTTGCACATATTATTAATAAAATGTTGTATTTCAGCTGTACTTCTCCTCTTGGGAATGCTGCTAGGAGTATGGGTGCTCTATGGACTTGTGAAGCTGATTATGTCACGGATCAGGCGGACCGGCAAGATGCGTTACGGGGACAAGGAGCTGGCTATACAACAGAGACTGCGAGCTCTTGATACATTTAGAGGGCAAGTGCAAATACACTATAATGAAAACAGCATTTCAAATGATACAACTATCAAATCCATATTTGTTAAAAGAGGCTGAAATGATTATTGATGTTATTACGTCCATAGGACGTTTGCTCATTTGAACTTATAACATAAGCTGTATCCATTAGGTTCAGAAGAGGCTTAATTCCAATTTAAAGAATGCCCAATTTTAGTAATGACCCTTTCTATTTCTTTTATTTATGATGAAGATATAACTAAATTATTAACAATTGTGTGTATCTGACGTGACTATGAAATTGGCCATTTCATAAAATGATCGAAAAATTTGTCGAAAGTTTTTGATTCAACGATATAGTCAAACAACGATTGGTTGCTCATGACGCTTGTATCTTAATGTACCGGTGGCGAGTTTGTTTTATCGATTAGATCAGAAAACGATCAGCATTAAGTATACGTTTCGTTCACGTAAATAGCGCGCTACTTTCTATCTATGATTCTCAAGTAAATATGATTTTTTATTATTCATTAACATAACGGTGTCTTTAGGATAGCGATTGTCTTCATGATTTTCGTGAACGATGGCGCGGGCGGATACTGGTGGATGGAGCATGCTACATGGAATGGCCTGGCGGCTGGCGATCTCGTCTTCCCTGCCTTTCTCTGGATCATGGGGGTGTGCATCCCTTTGTCGGTGAAGAGTGCTTTCGCAAAGGGCGTCCCTCGATGGAAAATCTTAATGCATATTGTTAGAGTGAGTCAATTTACATTTTTTGATACAGATATTTAACCCGCGCGAATTAATGATAACTTTTGTGTTAATTGGTCAAAAATATCATAATTCTGTTTTGAGTATATGATATATATGTGTTTATATTAAATATCGGTATTACGCGATCCGCTTGGCTGTGGATATTTCTTAATTTTCTTTTAAAATATATTAAATAACATATATTAAATCACCATTTACTATATACAAATTTTTGATTAAATTACCTGTCTTTTTATAAAAATCTTCGATACATTTTTATGTTATATACAAGTTATACACTTAGTAATGATTGAAAATATACACAGTGCCGATAAAATTTGGTGAGTAGATTGAAAATAAAATAATAAAAAGAATAATGGAACGCTTATTTACAATATCACCATTGTAAAGTCACAGTGTTTTTGATGACAGTACAAGTAGGTACTTTATGATTCGAAATTATAAAAATTGGTAAGTAAATAAAATATTTTTAATCTATATAATACATTTGAAAACCCCGACTTAAAAAAAACTACAAAATCTCAAGTCTCCGCATCGACTGACAGTCTTCAAAGGGTTCCTCAGGTTTTGTTTAATCGCAGCTAAAACTTTCGATGAAGTCATGTTTCAAGCTGGCACTGAATAATTTAATTAGTTCAATTTTAAAACAAAAAAAGAAAGTCATTTCAACCGTTAGAAGCTCTGATACACACATTCAACTTTGTTTGTCCCAGAGGAAAAGATGTTCACGACAGGGGTTGAAAATAATGCAAGAACAGGTACAATGTGATGTCGGTGTCGTGAATGTCGTAATTAGCATTATAAATAATTGATAGCTTCCAATGTTTGTGAGAGCCGCGAATCCTGAAGCGCTGGAGCGCAAAGATTACGTAAACGCGAACGCAGGCGCAGACGATCGTATGCGAACTGGTTCTGCAAGTATTTGCTAACAATGAGGTGAATAATCCGAGGTTTGACCTTTACATGTTATGTAAGGGTTACAGTTATCTATAGGGTTGTACGTTTGATGCTCGCACTTCGTTGTAGAATAAAATTGCGATACGAGTAATTCCAAGTTAGTGTTTTAGCACAAAATGTTAACGTAGAAAATGTTTACTGATTGTTTTTATTATTATATACCTATAAAAATAGGTTATAAAACTCGTAACCTTAAAATATACTAGTTTATACTATCCATAGCTATACGAAAGGTACATCATTCCGGATGGGCATAGGTTTTATAAATGGAATATAAATTAGCTAGAGTCAATATGATATTCATATTGTTTTAAAGATACTATTAAGAAATTAGTATCGATTATACATATCATATACATACGTTATATCTACTGAGATAAATAATTGTTCAATAAAGAGAGTGCGAATTTTGTGAATTCGTGCGGAGGGCACCAATATGAAACATCTTGCACTATCTGAAAGGTACATTTTGCCGGTTGGACGTAGGGTATAAAACAAATTTCCCAGTCTCTTTAAATGCGATTATTTAAAAAACTATGACACGGGGTGTCATACGTTTTTTTCCAATATATAGATTGATTCACGAGAAAGATATATGGCATCAGGAAAAAAACGCCTGATAAAAAAGAGCAAATATTATTTCGGATAAGATCGTAAATTGTGAAAGTAAAAATCAACTTTCCTCGAGCGAAGCGAGGGCACATTACTAATAAGATATGATAATGTTGAAAAATAATGCTAACCTCAATGTTTTTATTGGTACGGAAGCAAAATATGAGTATATCGATCCATATTGGCGTTAAATGTATGTATATCGACGCTTCTGTACACAAATACGTAAAATAGCCTTAATAATTAGAATTATTAATTCACAATGAATTAAATAATAGATGCATTGCTACATCTCACCTTGCATCCATCAGATAGAAGCGATAAAATTGACTTAATTTACTCATCCGTTGGTATTCGAAACTTTGTCCCCTATATACATACGCATACTTTACAAACCAATCCAGTCCCGTTCACTTTCACGCGTATTACATCACCGACTTCCCTATTCTTTGGCTTTACTCGCGATAATATCTCCAAATACGTGGTTCAGAACCATGCACCGTTTGCATAGTAAATGCTTCGGGAGTTTTTGCAACATTTTTCATTGGAAATTCATCTCGCGTGATGTCCACATCGAAACTCTCCATTCTGTTCTACAACCGTTTCTATATTACATCAATATGCACTATACATTACTTTGTAACTAGACGCACGTTTTGGACAAAGTCTTCAACGCACAAATATAAATAATGGTGATATTGCAATACGAGCTTGGGTAAAACCGTTATTATTTGTTTGATAGTGACCTACAGTATACGGACGCGGCCTGGTTTAATTTCAATAGCTAAACAAGAGATGGCAATTTGAAACAATGCCCATGTGTGTACGTAAATAATGATCGAAAGTTATTTCTTTATAATTTTGGCATTCTGGTCCTGGACTTAATCCGATCAGCGTTAGGTTTCTATTTAAAGTACATAAAACATGAAAATATCCAAATTTCTTTTCGGTTCCCCATAGGATCGCCGTCGTCCATCTGTCCATCTGACACATGCTATTATGAATGAAGTGAGAAATTGAGACACATCGGTCCAGTTAATTACAATTAGATAAGACCATTTAGAAAACAAAACATTTCATACTGATTTTTTTATTTTATTAGCAAACAGTGCGACGGGTCTCGTGACGGAAAATGATCACAGTCATGGGAGGCGGAAGATGAAGCCAGTTGTTAACTGGCTGTTCAAATTACATATTTCCAGAGATCGTGCATGATGTTCTTGCTGGGTGTCTCTCTGAACACGATCTACGGCTCCAACATGTTACATGAACTCCGGATCTTCGGCGTTTTGCAAAGACTGGCGGTTGCGTACCTCATCGCTGCAGGCTTCTACGCTCTCACAGCGCCCAAATACTACACCCCACCCAGGGTAAGTGTAAGTTAACATTACACAGCATACATTACTCTTTAATGACTACATATGTACATCAAAATATATTTAAAAACAAGTGGATGATGTTTTTGCCATCTACTGTATATTGTGAAAAAAATTCGCTATGCCATGGCTGGAGTTCAGTACTCAATGCTTCTTTATTGTAAACATTAATTGAATGCTGCTTACATATAGCCGACCATGCTTCTCTGTAATTCAGGGTAACATTGAAAATCGGAAAACGTGGAATTATTGTTTTTTTTTATTGAAGAAGGTCCTGATCCATAAGCCGTTGTTCATATCGTTGTAGTATATCGTTCTTTATAAATCCACTGTTTAATGTTTAATTTCTCTCTTGAACTAATTCTAACGCTATCGCCGACGAAGTCACAGGTAAAAGCTAGTAAATAAATAATATTGAATATTTTTAAATATGATTTATAATATTTATGAATTGTAATTTTCCTTCGAAAATCGTGATTTTAAAAATGCAACCCTGTTCTAGGGCGCCTGTGGTCAAGCTCTGAAAGATGTGCTGTCGTGTCTATGGTGCTGGGTACTCGCGGGAGTGCTGGTCGGCCTCCACACGGCCATCACCCTCACCATCCATCATCCTGATTGCCCAGCGTGAGTACTACTTTTTCATACGGAATAATGAATGAAATAACGTCAATATTCGCAAACAGGTATGTATGTATGTATGTATACCAGGCATCCACTTGGGTTTAACATCATCATAAGCAACCGACCTAAAATAGAAAAAGAGACCTCTTTCAAATTGGTCATGGATCTACGGCTACTCCCCGTTCTTTTCTCGATGTCAATAGTCATTTCTTTTCATAAAAAATAATTTATTGCTTCACTTTTGTTACATAATTTTGATTAATAGCTCTTACACTACGATTGTCTGGGTTGCGGAAAATAACACTCAATAATCATTATCGATAGCTCTATGGCGTACAAAAACACACTTATACCTAGAAGCATGAATAATCCCCAATATCGTACCGTACGAACAGTAACAATTCCCATTTAAAATATTTATATTACGTATATTGTATTAATCTGCATCTCCAAACTCATAGTATACAGTTTAAGTGTTTTCAGTGGATATTTAGGCCCTGGTGGCAAGCACGACGACTGGGTGGCGCCGGAGTGCAGTGGGGGGGCGGCTGGGTTTATCGACCGGCTGCTTCTGGGACAGTCCCATCTGTTCCAGAACAGCGACGCTCGACACGTCTACGGTGGCCCCCCGGCTGATCCTGAAGGGTTATTAGGTAAAGTTCCCGATTTATGTTAATTCAAATTTCTTTATACATGTGGTTATCACTGATATACGTTATTTATTGCTTCTAATACCTTTTATGGAAAAGTGTTTCTTTATTTATATTTAAACTTTTATTATGGGTACCTTTTGGGAGTACTGGCTGCAGAGCAGTTTATTTCCACGTATGTTTGTCATTTATAGATTCAGTTATCTATACTACAGTATTCTTAGCCTGCGAATTGTACTTTCAAACGTTTCTTAACATTTACACAAGCAAATCACGTATTAAATTTGAGATTTCGCTATATAATTGCGGAGTGAGCCATCTTAAAAGACCGGCCATATGAGGAATGGATCAAATGATGCGTCCTGCTTCTTTTGCAATTATTCTGTTTTTTATTTGGTTGCAAAATAATTCTAATGTATTGACTGATAAAGCAATATCTACTACATTTGTCATTGATTTATGCGATGATTCAATAGACAAAGATATAACGTTTGTTTTTAGAATAATCATAACTTAACATTAAGGTTGTCTGGAAGAAATCGCTTCTTAGCGATAAGACCGCCTATTGTATAATTATTTTGTTTAAATTGTTCTTAAGTCATGTCCGTGTTACGGTGTACAATAATGAGTACCTATTATTATTATTAATAGTTTCTTCGCAGTGCTTATCCCGACGGCCTGGGCAACTGTGATACATAAATCAATTTGAGCCTATTACGCTTCAGCACGATATCACGATAAGCAGCTCCCGGCTTAACATGTCAAAAAACCCAACACTTACATACAAGTAATGTACTCGTGTTTGCCTAAGATTATCAATGATTTTAAGATATATCGAATTGATTTAAGATATATCAGCGTGCATTCTGGGTGACTCGTACAAGTATTCAAATAGGTCACAAGTTCTCTTAGACATACATTATTACAACCCATATTGTTCCACTGTTGGAATCGGGTGTCTTACAATGCCATATTATACAAAACTTCACAATTTTCAGAACATTATGGAGAACTCTCAGATATGCAGGTTACTTAATGACGTTTTCTTTTATCCGAGCAAGTGATAATTAATTTGTAATACGCACATAATTATTATGAAAAACTCTTGCAATGCGTGCAATATTTCAATTCCAGTGCGGGAGTTCTATGACCCCCCAGTATTTCATCTCTTATTCACTTATGTTCATATCATGAATCGTTTTTAACTGGGTGTGTCCGTGCCACCCGCGCCAAAGAGTTCTAGTTTAAGGGTTCTTATTCCGTAAATATGGAATGTAACCCTACATGTTCTTAAAATTTATTGTAAAATAAAAGATATATCGGTAATTTAAACTTACCGAACCATAAGTAGCTGGTCAGAAAGAATAACATTTTGTTCTTAAGGTAGATCGATATAGGAGATATAATAAATCGAATGAATTTGTGAGTGAAGTGAAATGACGACGAATTACGACTGCATGTTATATTCGTTTATTTTATAGCTTGAAATAAATTTCTTTCGAGTTGAATTAACAGATGTTGTCGTCTTATTTCAAACGAACTACATAGGCACAGATACAGAGTAGGATAGATGCCACAAGGCGTTCTTTAATGAGCTAGTAGTTCGTACCAACACCAACCAGCCGCGCTCTACTTTCAACCTCACCTGTCGTAAACCTTAAAGTTTACGGTTAACCGTAAAAATATAAAAGTGCCAAATCATTCCAAATCAAATTGTTAACATAATGCACATAACCTACCTAATAGACTGACGTCATCTGTGTTTTTAAGAAAAAGGAAAGGTTTTCATGTTGTTCAGTAAAAACTTCTTTTTCGTTCTTCATTTTATCCTACCCTATATTGGCACAATGGCACCAATAAGCAAAAAATATATTTGAATTTGTGTTCGGTTATGATAGGTTGTCTGACGTCGGCGGTACAAGCGCTGCTGGGCGTGCAAGCGGGCGCCACAGTGCTGCTGCAGAGGTCACATAAAGCCCGCGTGTCACGCTGGCTGGCTTGGGCTCTCGTGTTCGCGCTGGCCGGTGCGCTTCTCGCCGGCTTCTCGCGAGAACACGGCGTTATTCCCATCAACAAAAACCTTTGGTAAGTGTAGTTTGCAAAGTTCAGACCCGCTCTATGCTTAAATATAATGTAACATTGTTAGCAAGGACGAAATTCGAATCCTTCAACATAAATGGGGTCACAGTTCTTTTTACATAATAACTTTTAGATTTTGCCGTTTTTGCAGACGCCATCCTTAATAAATGGTTACACTATCTGACCTTTTGTTCGGCGGGCAAATTTTTACGCATCACAAAATTCGAAATATCATTAGAGCCTACGGCGCACGCTTTACTGTAGGTTGCCTGTGTTAACTTGTTTCGTAGGTCAGTGCAGTAAAAGCATATTATATGAGTATACACGAGCACTATATGAATACGCTACAACCACGTCCAATAGGACGAATACGAAAACATACTAAGATTTTATTTTACTGATATGGGATGTAAAAAATGGGCATCTAGTCCACTTGACGTGGCTCTAGCAACTCATGAAATTGAGTATTAAACATTACTACACAATAGAGCTCCTCTGTAAAGATTGTGGATCACAAATTCCACGTAAGATTCGTGGATGACCAGTCATTCCTGACAAAATTGTTACAATGATGGCAGAAAACGCACCGCTCAAACTGTTATATTATTATGAAACATGAAATTTTGCACACGAGCTCCGCTTGCAATCCGTTAAGAAAAAGATTTAAATGGCCAACAACTAATAAAGATATGTTATCGGTTATAATTCCTATGCACAAACAAGCCTACGGCTTTTAGCGACATAATAGTTGTCATCATAATGCAAAGTATAAACCTTAATATTAAGCAATTTGATGTGTGAACAAGAGAAATTCCGACGGTGTAATTGAGAATATCACAACATACCTACTATAAAACAAAGTCGCTGTTTGTCTGTCTGAATGTTATATTGCAAAAAAGTACTGCGCAGATTTGCTATTTTTACCAATATACATATTGAGGCAGGTAAGGTTTACATGTATGGAATAAACGTAAAAAAGTTATAACGCTCGAAGTAAGCAACAATTATTTTGGGTTCGGTTAGTGAAACGAAGCGAGAATGAGTTACACATTACTTGTAAAAATAAATAATAAACATGTAATCAATTAGATAAACTTTAAAATAGTAATTAGAAAATTTCACATAATCACACTTCGGTATGATCAGAAGCACGCGCCCGACGTGTGCAAATATCAATCTATATGACTCATGATAATCATCGGCTTAAGACACTACCACGACATATTTCAACGACTTCCCCTAGCGACGGTTTTAAATTCCATGTCAAAAATTATCAGATTGTAACTATCAATGTACATACGATAAGTGCAATGGATATTTTAGTGAAGTTATCTTATGTTACGTATACCTTATGGAATTAAAGTCTTATCTTTGGACTTTCACAGTGAAACTGCTTGTGAAAATCGTCAATGATCTTTTTATACTTATTTGACATCTAGTTATTAATGGATAAAATTCATGCATGCTTGGTATATTATGATGACGGTTATTATTTATATCATTAGATAGCAATCGTTAAGCCATATCGAATGCAGCCGGCTACAGCCCCCGACACATATCAGACAATTAAATCAGTACTAGTCCGGTTTCAAGCGTGGTAGCCTACTACCACGGTACGCATCAATATCTTACCCTATAACCTAGTACTGACTATTTATAATGAGCTATGCATTAGATATAATCTCACATTAAGATCCAACTCAAAGACCAATTTTGGTCTTCAGGTTATTGAGACACAAAATACACTGGAAGCCTTCTGCTACAACTCAAATGAGTACACATTCATCTATGTCGGACTGTAAATGCATTCTTTTGATTGCAGTTTAAATATTCACTTGAAATTAATTTGATCCCACTTTTGATTTATTAAACCTTTGGCTATATTTTTTTATTTTAGGTCCATGTCGTTCGTTCTGGTCACATCAGCGGTTTCCCTGGCGCTATTAAGTATCTGCTACACTTTCACCGACGCCTGGAGGATATGGGGAGGCGGTCCGTTTAGGGCCCCGGGACTAAACGCTATTGCTCTGTACGTGGGACATTCTATTTGCGCGCATTTATTCCCGTTTCATTGGCGTATTCCAGAAATGAGGACACACTCGATAAGACTCATCGAGGCAGTTTGGGGAACGGCGTTATGGGTCATTATTGCTCATATCATGGCCAAGAAGAAAGTTTTCATAACGCTCTGAAATTTAAATGATTTGTACATAAAGCCTTTTTAAAAGTATTTAGTGTATTTTATGATACCGATCGTATTATTAATGTCGAATAACGAATAGAATTAGTTTTGCTAAATGGTGCTAAACTCTGAGATGTGCCTTGTATTTAAGATTATTCCAGTAAATACTTTTTTATTAAGTAACTGAAGTTTTAAAATATCAACTATAGTTGTATAGTTAATATTTTTAATCAATATTTTCGCAAATGTTGCCGTTTTATTTGTACTAACTCAACTTGCTCTCGTTACTCAATCACATGGGAGTTAATGTGCGCGCTGCCATCCCTTGCTTGCATAAATATACAATCTATACGAGCAAGCTATAATAAGATATATTCAATTAAAGAAATCAGCTAATATATTCGTTTTTTGATTCCTTTTAAAATTATTTAAAATAAATTTCACTCGATACTCTATGAGTTATAATCAAACAGGTCTGTGTTGAATTCTGTAACTTTGATGTGTTGAATAATTATGTAGTAATGTATGACATAAAGAGTAAGCTTCATCGCTTTTTATAGATAAATGCTTTTATAGATAATTGCTGCATGTAAATACTTTTTTTTGCTAAAGACTGAATTAACCCAATTATAATTTTTAAAACTTCATAGTAGATCTAGTCTGTACTCAATTTATAACATATATCAACTTCATATATTTCGACGCTGTTCTATAAGATTTTTAAGCGAAATAAAATAAAATAATATTATTGTAAAAGTTACCTCAATTATTTGATTTGTCTTCAAACTTTTTTATCAATACATTCTGAAAAATAATTAAAATGTAAATAGTCTCTTTCTCCTTCACATTCAAATTAGTTCAAATGACTTAAGAGAAGCAGGGGAAATTTATTTTTATATTTAACATACCTCGGCATGGTCTCTCGAGTCACAGAAGTGGGGATGAATTAACAATAAAACAACTGATATACAATATCTGACGCTTTATTAGCTCAAGGGTGACAGAAAATCCGCAATGTCATTGGAATATAATAATAAAATAAACGATTCAACAAATCATGACTCAAGGTAACAGCGAATAGTTTTAACAAATAAAACTATCAATAAAATTACACTTTAATGTATAACAAAACTAACGGGACGTACAAACGGTACGCCTGCGCGGGCACGTGTGGTACATTCGAGGCTTTTGCTGTATACATTTATATATCAAAGTAAAAAATTTAAAATAACGCCAGCAAGCAGGCATTCTACACATAAATTTCTCTATTTAAAAATTCTCGAATGTACCTTACTCATCACCCAGCGGTGTTCCCATACTGGTGTTTTCATGTATGTTTGGCAATTCAAATATATTATATTATGCCGATAATACCGCGCCCACGGACGCGGTCGCGAGTGACAAATATATTAAATCCATAAGTTATAATATCCACTACTTTAGTTAATTTATATAAGTCGTTCGATTAAATCACTCTTTTGTAGACGGTAAATGCCATATTAGGAATTTAATATATTACCTACGCGTTAAATACTTGTTTGTTAGATAGCTCACACAGTACCGGATCGCCCTCACATCGCTCTCACACTCATATCAACTTTTATTCAATATTGGTAAGTCAGTAACTGTCAGGCAGATACGAATTGCAGTTTCCACAAAATGTATAGTAAATATAGAGACTTACAATATTCTAAACTAGTACATCTAGATCGTATAGCGATAGATACACGTAACACAGTATTTAAATATATAATGTATTTCTAAAATTTCATTAGAAAAAATCTCTTAAAATATATCTCAATAAATTCTTTTAAAATTATCCCGATTATACCGGGCACTAAATACGATATATTACAATCCGGCGATATAAATAGACCATTTCCTTACGTCTACATAGGAAGAACTTCTATTTATGTAAAAGAGAACATTGTAATTGCACACACAGTAAAAGTATTATATCATATCTCGGAGACGAAGTCGTCTCAATATAGACATCTAGTAAACATCGACGGGCACATCCATAATTATGCTTTAACAATTAAAATAGCTTTATTATATGATAGAACAGATATCTTTTACGATATACATTATTAAACAGGTAATAATTTGTACATAAAGAGAGGTTAAATAATATTAAGTTTAACATTAGATATAAGTACTCGAGCTCACTTTAAGTCACTCATGTTACTACGAAGATATGGAATGTTTAGTAAAAAGAATGTTAATTACAGTCGCCAACTGTTGTCTGCAACCCCAAGTGTATCATCACCAAATTTAACAGATGACATGACTCTGCGAGATTCCAAATATTACAGCATTTTAAGTCAGGCACTGAAGAAATAAAGCGGATTGAAACAAAAATTAATACAAAAAGGAATCATTTCACTATTTATGCGATAAGGTTATGATGGAAATTTAGTCCAATTACGTAGTTACGATTGTGTTATCAAAACAACCGGCAAAACAGAAAGTTGCAAAAGTTCGATGCAAAGTTACATTTCTAATACAAAGGTTGGCTTTAGAAATCGTTTTGCCCCGTTGTTTAGAAACTAGTTGCATGTTAGCTTCTGCATTTTTTATGTGAAAGGAGCGTTATTTATGTTGATTGGTTTCGCTGAAGGCATGTCATTATTTGTACTTGTCGATCTACAGAGCGCAGCGTGACTGAGATACAGCTAACGTTACACCGGCGGTCTCCACAACGAGACCCCTGCTACGATAGACTAGACATAACCGAAACAATTGTCACACACATCGGTCGTAGGTCCGTATGATGCGTATATCCTAACGTTACCTTAAATACATGATACAATCTCTAGGACGATACACATTTCGCTATAAATGCAAATTCATGGAATTCAATATTAACTGGTAAGACTCGTAGGTCGTCTTACGTATTATGCTACTAGATTCCCGGTCACACACGCTGCGTCACCATTTTGAATGGAGAACACTTTATACTTTCGTCTAAGCTTTATATGATATGGAGGTTGAAATCGAGTATACAGGTCGGTTGATGGACAATAATCACTGCAACTCACAAAATCTTATTCTAAAAGGGACTGAAGTCCTAGTACCATCCGAGACGTTTAGCCGATGGTTAATGCAACACTTCGTGTAGCAACGTCGGTTGACACTGTTACTACATATATTAGGTCGAAACGTCCACAGACTTTGCCACTCATCTAAAAGCTTCAGATTCAATGTAAATTTAACCAAACATCCATCGAGCTTTAGCTAGTATCATAAGCGACACGAAACCTATAGGCCAATATACAATGCGAGTACAGAATCGATTTAGAAAACTATTACGAAAAGTAAGCGAATCGAATTGCTCGTAGACAGCGCCATACCGCGAATATGCACGCTTTGGGTAACAATTAATACTTAACCTAATTGCACATTTTAATAAAAACACGCACATAGAGACTTAAAATTATGAAATGCCATTCCGGCACTTTGTAATATATTACGAGATTTCAAACAGCACACGTATATATCTATTGACATTTATCTAAACCCCAGTTTCCCTGTCATCGAACCGCCGAGCGGTCGGTACGGAGCCGAAAAATAAATATCTAGTGTGGCACTTGTCACTTGGTACACCTAAAATCGAAATGCAGGTATAACGAACCCAGCACCACGAAACACCTATTTCCTAACAGTGAGCAAGCACTCAAACTTCAACAGTCCATTGGATACGTACGGTCCATGATACGTTTGTAAATTACATCCAAAATATACGTCAAAAATATACAATCCGAAAAGAGACATCGTGTAGCATTTGTCTACGAACGATCGAACTTTGAGAACTGTTGCCTCTGGAAAGTTCGCATAGTCACTTGAGAAGATAGATACCTGCTGATTACAATGCAACTGGCAATAATACTGTCACAAGTTCTGTTGTATCGATACGGAACTAAATCTACAAAGTAAGGAGAAGAGAAGTTTCGAAAATTGAAAAAACAAAAACAAAAAAGGATAAGAGGAATGTATCGCCAGTTGCGTTACACACACAGAAATCAGGGACTCCATTTCTTGTAACATACAAGAAGGAACGTCGGTTACGAAGCCTATACAAGATCACTTATTCAACTTCTTCGAAGTTCCACAGATCTTATTTGAGCTCTGAACCGTTAAGTAGATTTGTTTCTCAGCCTCATCTAATAAAAAGCGCAAAAAAACCGTAGCTCGTCTGATCGCTGATCTATAGTAGATTTGGGACGCAAAAACTAAGGACTATCCACGCTTACACATTGTGGTGTATCTTTAATTAGATTGCAGAAGGTTTTTAAGTAGTCCCTGTGTGAATTAGAGTGAAATGACGTCATGATGTACCTAGATGACATCACTTCCGAGAGCCCCTGGTAACAAGCGCTTGCAAAGCTGCCAGTTGGCTCAGAAGACTCGCGTTCTTTTGCTCGAGAGTTTCCACTCTCTTCCTATAGTCGGTGTTTTCTGATACTAGAATCTCAACTTTTCTCTCTAGTTGGTCCATGTATTCTTTTTTCTTGCGTCTGCTTTCTTGTGCAGAAATCTGTGGATAGGAAATGTAGTTTTTTAGCTTTGACCATGTAACATGCAACATGAATTAATTTACTTGATTTTAGGCCTGCTTTCATATGGTTGCACTAATTCCTATAAAGTAATGATTGAGTTATGCAGATAAATAATAAAAAGATCTTGTTACAATATGTAATTAAAACTGGAATTTAATTATCGTTATCTTTTAGTTAAATAACCGTCGCCTATAAGAAGGCCAATAATTCATAAGAAGGCCAGTCCTTCGACTCATCATTCATTCATTTCATTCATTCAATAGGCATAAAAAATATAATTGGTTATGGTTTACAAGGATAGTTAGCTGGACAGACAACCAAGTATGATATTTTACCTTGTTTTTTATTTTCCTCCTAATCTTCTTTAGAGATTTTTCTTCAGCTTTAGTTAGCGGCAGGCGCGTTGGAACCGGGTATCCTTCAGCTAGTAATGTGCGTTTTTCCTCTTCCGTCAACACTAAAGTCCCTGTTGATCCTTTCTGTAATTAAAGTAATTACATTTGCTTATTTAACATCACAAATTGCTTAATATTCATTCATTTTCATCAAATGCGGTAGTTATACATTCCTGATCCAACCCAGAAAATTACTAATCTACCAAATTAGGTTAATGACACTAAAACACAGTAAAGAAGAATTTTCCGGGAGTATAATACACATTTAAGACACCTAAAACAAAGATTCTTAGCAATAACTTCTGTACATATCAGTTTGTATTCGATTCCGCTGGATTAATGCAAAAACTTAAATAAAAAATCCATAATGATTTTCTTAGATACCTAAATAAACACACATTATTTGTTCCGCTTCGACATCCGGAATCCATCTTGAGTCAAGCACCAGTCTTTTAGCGTTTTTTACCAGCCTTTCCTTCCTTTCACCAGAGGGCGCCATCTAAATTTACTTGAATTTGACAGTTGAACTTAGATGGAAGCCTCTGTTTCTTTGTTAAATCATTATAGCGTCGTTTTTCATAGCGTTCACACGAGCCTAGTAAAAACGTTTAAACTTTAAAGTAAAAATTCGTTTAAATATTGTTCCTCTCGCCAAAATGGATAGTGTAAATCAAGAAAACGTGGAAAGTGAAGGAAGAAAAAGAAAGCGAAGTTCATCAAGCTCTCGGACCGATCTATCGTCGGGAGACTCAAGTTCAGAAAATGAAAGTAAGTCAAAACGAAGGCAATCACATACAGTAAGTAACATACAGTTCGAATATTTATCCCAACAAGTTGCCTTTTTTACTAATTTAACCACACAACAACAAAAACCTAATACTCCGTTACATGCTGCGGTTACTAATTTATCAGACAAGGCAGAAAATAATACAGGTAGTGTCATTATGGAAAATGGGTTTGGTTTACGCCCTGCAACCAGTATAATTTGAGGTCCTTCAATCTCTATATATATACTTTGTGTCCTTTGTAAGCCATTAGACGCAATTATTAGCTTAAAAAAATATTGTAGTTTTTTTCTAATTGAACATGTATGTATGGAATTTACCGGTTGACTGCTAATAAGCGGTGTATTAATGGGTTGTCTGGAGTGGTGTGACACGTAAAGGTGCGTGCGGCGTGGAGGCGCAGCTTGAGCTGCAGGGGGCGAAGCTTCATGCGCTGGCGAGAGCGCTCCCTCGCTGTCCGACGATGACAGGGACGAAGGGGGAGTAGGAGGCAGATTGAAACCTAGAAGCACAAACATCTAATTCAACCATGATTCGTCATAAGTGTCTGATTTTATACTCATTTCTCACTGAGATCCACAAACTATGATCGAGATTAAGTTACGAGTTAGTACTCGTAAGTTGTTCCTACAATTCAAGTGGTATAGGTATGTTTATGTCCAGAACAATTTTACGAGTTCCTCATACGCGCTGGAAATGAAAATGTATCGTTTTAACAGTAAATCAAAATATTAAAAGAGACTTGCGTGCCAGAAAATTCTCACACAATTTACAGGGTTAGACTATTTGGAAAAAGTGAATGAAAAACAATTTATTACCTGAGCCACCGGAGCTGGAGGTGACTTTAATGGAGAGTTTGCTGGCGGTGAGCGAACTGGCGATGCGCGG
>PDGT01000089.1:624886-639316 GCA_003671415.1 Megathymus violae
TTCAGCAATAGTTGCGGCACACCCGCCGCTCCCACCTTCTGGAAGACTGCCTGCGGCATGTGGATCGTTCCCGTCTGGAACAATAAAGATATTCATACTTTACATACTGGAACAATAAAGATATTCACTTATGTATCAATAAGAAATAACTGTTTATAGCCATAAGTTTTGCCTCAATTATATTGTCATTTGTCAGTAAGTTTTAAGTTCGATCGGTGATTATTAGGTCATATCTTTGTAAAAGCTATTAGACATGTTTATTATTGGAAATTGTCATTGCAACTCATAAATATTGAACTACGAAGGTCGGATTTTCTTGATGGCGATTAAGGCCACCATGCTGACCAAGTGCAGGTCAGACTTTACATAACCTTCGTCAACGACACCAAGAATTCCCAGATATAGCAGATACAGGTTCCCTGGCAAGGTTACAAAGTAGTCATTAATAATTATTTTGTGTTTCTATATATTTTGCTACGTGAATCAGCTGTTAATGTTATGACGGTTCAACTGTAATTATTTACCTATCATTAAATTTTTTGCGTTACTCATATGGATATCTATTGCGAGATTATGAAGTTAAAATTATAGGACTCGTACATGTTAACTCAGATACGTTGATATTGGTTCATTTTCTTGGTACCTTTAATATAACTACGTAAAATAACAAAATCCTCATGAAAATGCAGGAATAATAATAATTAATTTAGCAGGAATATTATGTACATTATTCTTATATATTATATAAGTAATATACCGGTTATGTTGAAGTTGTTCATAAGAACAGAGTTACTTTTTTATTTTGATCACAAAAATTTGCAGCTATTGTTATAAATTAACGATAAACAAATTATGCCTTAGTTTGCAAATGAAACTGGTTACAGCGCGTTTATTTACGCATAAACTTTGTTACAGCCTGTCCCAACCCACAATTGCAGCACGGTTTAACGAAACACTTCTCAAATTATCGTACACATACATAATTATCGTCATGTATAATTACCGCAAGTTTAACAAGAATCCGAAATAAATATCGTGCAATTTTGAAAGGTCGGATTACAGTGAAAGTTGCTAAGTGAGTCGTTCCAACTTTGTGAACTTTAATGAACCCCGCTTTTGACGAATGATCGCTTATGGGATGAGCATTATATTTTGCTCGGATTCAATGTCCGAAGCTGCGGTTACCGGGACGAAGTATTCAGTCAAAGTGTTCCATTAATCGCCTCTAAATCTAATTTATCAGCTTAAATGATGCTTTGATACATAAAGTATTATTTTACCGATTTTGGCAGGTAATTCAAAGGTTTAAAAAGCAGCCTTAAGAATAAGGGTTAGCGACAATTTTTTGATCTTGAAACCCTCGTGTCCACTTTTAATAAATGAATTTCTCGCATAAATCATTTCATATTGCGCTTACCGTGTGATCAATGACGTAATCGACGTGTGTGACAGGTGTACCAGGTGTGGGTGATGGGGGGCACGACGAGGCAGGAGAGTCAGGTTCCGACTTAGGTTCTGCCTTCACTGCTGGTAGACAATCGCTGGATCGCCGTCTGCTCCGCCACGCACTAGCTGGAATCGCTGGGTAGCATTCATCTTCCATGTCTGAAGGGAAAGTAGTCGCTATGAGATAAAGATTCGATGGTTTTCGGTGTGATATTCATTCCTATCTGAGCGCACAACATAAGACGGTCATGATCTTGGATTTTAAACAAATCCACCTCACATCTACATCAATCATTGATGTCCTTGGACAGCAAATTATATATCAACAACGGCTCTACTTATTTATTTATTTATTTCAATGTACATATATACTCCGATTTCCCAGACGTGCTAACGAATCTCCGTAATTATTTTTTTTGCTTGATTTTATATAATACTAGCGAGATGGCCTTGCATAAATATGTATGCTTAAGATCTGATGATGAAATTCAGTGATAAGCAATGGAATAATAAACAGAGTAACAGGAACATTATTATAAAAAAATTTGCTACTTATAAATAAATAGATTTATTTCTCGATTGATGATTAGGATAATTGGTACATATGACATTTTGCATTCAGCGCCAAAAATTACAAATGTGATGTAAGCAACAGTTCATAAAATTCTGTAGCTTATTTAAGGACCAAGCTTAAAGAATATTGTACTTACAAATAATTTTATCAAGAAGACATCTTATAATTATCTTGTGAAGAAATGATTTTTCAATATACATAGGTATTATTTGCAACATTTTTGCTTTACAATAACCTTTGAGGGATTTGTTGTAATAAAATATTTTAATAATTTCTTGTTCAGAAATTAGTTCCCAAAAATAGTTTTTTGGTTTTCGAAATATCGAAAAATGTATATTCGACACCGTTAACAATATTATTAATTCATAATTCATTGGAAATAAGTTGTTAAACCGGCCCGAAGACTGAAATATAAACTAATAGATATAGTTGATAGTATCAGGCGCTACTTTGCGGAAATTCATTGTTATTAAATTAGTATTAATTTACTTTTCAACAATCCGCAAGCACAATGTATAATGGTATACACTTCTATACATGCATGTCTTTGCGATTAACACTCGTAGAGTCTACTCACCCTGATGATGCTCTATTTCGGAGCGAAACACGGGTTGGTGACGGTATGTGTGTTGGTATAATAAAATACTTTCGTAAAAATACTTTCATCATAATTGCATGTATACATGCATGTCTTTGCGGTTAACACTCGTAGAGTCTACTCACCCTGATGATGCTCTATTTCGGTGCGAAACACGTGTTGGTGACGGTATGTGTGTTGGTATAATAAAATACTTTCGTAAAAATACTTTCATCATAATTGCATGTTTTCTTTTGTGAGAGGGAGAGAGAGGTTTCATGCATGTATAGAAGTATATACCATCATACATTATACTTGCGGATTGTTGCAAAGGTAAATTAATATCAAATTAAAAACTAATAGATGAAAATATTTACGCTCAGCTAATTCGTTATTTAATAACGTATAATAAATAATAACTATAATAATTTTTAATGGGTCGTTCATGGTCTCTGCTAAATGCAGTGATGTCATTGATTACACTAGCATGCCGGCAACAACGATTACAAGATGACGCTTGGACGTTTATAACATTGTTTGAAAGATCACAGTTGCATCAGTTTCAAATTCAGTATTCAGGTCACGCAACAACTTAAGTAAAGATTGCGGCACAATTTCAGTTCCTTATTGAATCTTGTCACAACCTTAATTTTACGCTACTAACAATAATCTAGGACAGAGAAGTCGTATATATTGTAAAATAAAGCTGTTTCTCACCTTATAGGTTCAAAAAAGTTATTATTATCTGTCGTTGAATCTACGAAAGTAAGCAAAATCGTGCCTGAAATATGTGAAATGTTCACGTGAAACGCCTTAAAAGGTGAAAAAGCACGCGCAGTCTGTTTGGTAATATACCACCGTTCCGCTTAGTTGCACAGACTCATAACTAGGTTGCAATTATCAACAAAGTAAACAGCTTAAAAATACGCTTTACCGCCTTAACTTTCAGAGTATACGGCATTTTGTTGTTTAATAATTACTCGCAGATAATCACTACACTAGTTTACTTATGCCACTGATAATAATTACTACAATAAAGCTCACGATGCTTTCAAGTAATTCATATTCATTATTTTATATTTGTTAAGGATTTTATACAACGTGTATTCGTCCACTGTTTAATGTGTTCTATAAAATTTAAAAGATCGGGTTCATTCTGAATTTTTAAATAGAAATTGATTATATTTAATTATCGCTTCATACTTGTTACTTTAAACATTAATGACATCTAAAAATAATGTTATGTTGTGGCTAGACCATTTCTGACATTTAGACTGAATCCTTATTACGTATGAAACAAATGAAAGGGTCCCGAATTGAACCCTGCGGTACTTTTGCGTGGTGGTCAACTTCAGTTTAAATGAGTAATAAGATAAATAGTGCCAGTTTAGTTGTTGGGTCGTCGGTTCTCTATAAGAAACGTTCAAGTTCTAATCCCGAGCGTATTTCCTATTTCTTAAATTATGTGTGTGTGACAAATTAATTATTACTTGCTTCGGTGAAGGAAGACATCGTGAGAATATCTGTCTACCTGAGAGTTTTCCATAACGTTTTCAAAAGTGTGTGATTTCAGCAAATCCACGTTTGGACAGTGTGGTGAACTATGGCCTTAACCCGGCTCATTGTGCGAGGAGACGCGGGATCAACAGTGGGACGGACTGATGATAACTAACTAATTTATCTAACTAATCATAAGTAACGGTAATGATGACATTAACATTTTTTTTTTGGGGATTAAAACGTTTTTAACGAGAACGTGGTATGTATGTGATTCAATAAAAGTTGACGTAATACATTGTCACCACCCATAGAAAGTCATCAATCTCAGTTATAGAAAATCAAGACTCGTTAGTGTCTAGTCTTTATGCGTTAGTAGCTCAACACCCGAATTGACGCTTTCAGGTCATTGAACTACTTGCTTATGAACAAACATTAAAATTTATCGTTTTCCCAAATGCGAACTTCAAGCGAGTTATTTTAGTCTATTCAGTTTTTTTGTGTAATATATGACAAGTGTTTACACTGTCCTGATATTGATATTAATTTCATTGAAACTGTTTGGAATCCTGAAATAAATATTCTTAAACTGATCCTTCGAGAGATCGCAGTTTTTTTTTTATTAAAATGGCGTTGGAATCACAGTGTTACTTATATTTAACGTCTTGGTTAAATCAGAACATTTATGATATTAAATCTAGTTAAGCTAAAAATAAATTACCTCATTGTATCTGGATAGTATTATTTTTTATAAATTACATATTATGCATAAATTTCTCATCGAAACAAATTCACAAACCGGTTAATTCAACATGAGTTTTGATAAACCATGTAATAGATGGAATGCTGTAAATGGTGGTACAAAAAAATCAAATCAATATCATTCAAATGTTTAATGCGCGTTAGTTGTTTTGCTACTGTCGGTTCAATAATATGTTTTAAAATTGAGGAGAAGAAACGGCGAAAGAAACTTCTCAATTTATAAATGTTTACTGCTAAAAGTTGATTGTATAGAACTAAAAACTATCAGATTCTAGCGGTGAAGTTGGGCTCACGTTGTGATATAATGAAAAATAGCTTAGTATAAAATAAGTATCTTAGTTGATCTCTATCTTATCTCTCGTTATCTCTCGTTGATATCTATAGTTAATAACTCACAGTATCAGTTCGTTCAATAATACTGACTTATTCGGTAACTAAAGGATTTAATACTGATGTTTGGACATTGAAATGAAGTAGTAGAAATCGAACAATTAAACATAAAAACAATAAATAAGCGGTATATTTAAATTAATACCAAATATTATTTATGTGTTATTGTTATAAAAATCGTTACACGGACAGTGGTACCCCAAATCTGAAGCAGAAATCCGACTGGTAACTTCCAAGCCACCTATCGATGGTCTAATTACGCAAAAATTATCGAAAGACTAAAAAAACGTTTTTCTTTTGAAAATACAACTTAACATAGAAATCCCAAACAGAGATCTTCTTGTCGTTACGTGAACAGGTTCCAATCCCAAGTTAGAAGATTCCGCGAAATTTCAACCAATATTCCTATGATTCAATCAACTGTGTAAATATGACATCATTTCGAGATTTGAGAGACAACATATACGACTATATAGATGTAGCCAGATAGCCAGAGTATGTAGTAGTCATGGGCGGAGTATGTACTACATACTGTGGCTATCTGCCGAGCGAAATATCAGAAAAACAAATATTTGTTTTGGAATCTCGTGTTTGTTATCCGTGACACGGGGGTATCAGTTCGGTGTGTACTCGTAAATAAGCGTTTAATATAGTTTAATAATAATAAATGAGCGTTTATTATTACTAGATACTATTATTTATTACTATTAATAGGAACTTATAATATTACAAAGTTTTCTTTCTAAAAATGAATTACTTTGATCATCTTGGTTGAAATTATGATGAAATGATATTTATTCTAAATTTGAAAAATTATTAAATCTTTCCGGTCATGAAACGTTTCAATAGTGAAATTCAATCATAAATGATGATTATAATTTTGAAAGATTGCACCATTAAGTACTGCATCTATGATGGCGTAAATAACAGATGCAATGGATCCTATTGTATGAAAAAAAATAATATTAAATTCAATCAAATTCTAATATCCTGCTTTTTTTAGATATAATTCGATTCGATTTAATGAAACTAAATATTAGATAAGCATTATAATTTTAATTTAATGTATATAATTTATTTTTATGGGTAACGCCCACTTGACCAAAAATTGACAATTGGTTTCATAAAGATGATCTTATGTTTCCTAAGTTGGTTACCCTGTCGACCAGTTGCAAAAACACTATATGTAATTGAGATTTGATATTGAAATCATGCAAAATTGAAGATACAATTAACATCGGTAAATTAAAGATATGTTTATCCTCGTTTTAACTAGATTAGAATTAGTATAAGTTATCATGTAGTATAAGAAATTTATAACAGTTATCATAAGAGTAAAGAATAACGAAGTTTATTTTAACGTGTAAGAATTTCTCATGCCAAAATAATTGTGTTTAAATGCGATAATTAATTTAATGAATCTCATGTAACTGCGAGATAAATGTAAAGCTATTTTGAGAAAAATACTACATGAAACGTGAAAACATATAACAATAAATTAGCGACTTATTGTCGAGACATACAGTTTTTTACGCTGCTTCAGAGTGCACTGGTTTAGGAGTCTGAGTGGTTAAACGGAGTGTCAAAGATCTTAGTAGCCAACCTGAAATTCAAAGTACTTAAATCGCTACAAGGACTTCGTCTACGAATTCGTTGAAAAGTTTGTAAAACGTGATTGAAAAATAGACACTTAAGAGTACGTATTTGTTTAACGAAGGTCAACACAAGAAACTGTAACGAGCAGTAAGCATGTGAGTGTTAGCATTATAGAAAATCCTAGTTTTGTAAACTCGTAGCAATAAAAATAGATCGAACGAACATAAGGAATCGTTACCTCGAAGAAATCTTGTAAGAATCACTTGGGATATTATTGAATTAAACAAACAAAAAAAAATGCGCAAAGTATTTTCTGGGACAAAAAACATCAGATTGTGCGGAGAACTGTGCACGGTTAGAGGAGCTACATTGTAAATAGATGTACTACTCGTTATATCATTTATTAATAGATGTTAATAAATACAAATGTTAAGGCATGGCAAACGGGAACTACAATAATAAAAACAATTATAGTATACTATACATATATAATAACTATTCAAACTTAACACATATATGTATAACAAACAGAAAAACCTATGCAGAGTGGTCCGAAACCAGAAAAATGAAGGGAATACGACAATACTGTAATATCGTGTGTTATTAATTAATGCTGTTGTTTTCAAAAAATATAAAACACACTGTATACGCTACAAGGCAACAGCATAAAAATAATAATGCTTTTTTTACCCAATAAAAGTTGTACAATTCTGTGGTTGATATTTAACTTCCTTCAATCTTCAACTTTAGTTTTCACTGAATTGCAAAAGGCACTGTCTTCCCCAAATGTTCAGACTTATTATAAAAGTTAACAATTTTTCTTGTAATCTTTTTATACTCTCAATCATAGCTAGTTCAATTGTTAAAAAAAAAAAGTAATAATAACTAATGTGCCCAAGATTCTATCAGGATATATTATGGAACTGTGCTCATTAATTTTATTACGGTTTTTAGAGTTTTCCGTAGCAATATTTGGGATGTAAAACGCTCCATCTATCCTTACGTGCAAGCTAGTGAACAGCGGGCGAGATTTGAATAAGATTCGTTTCGTTGAAGCATATTGGGTTCTGTGCCATTTGAATATAGTATTTTTAACTGCCTGATGGACTTTGTGTATGCTGTTAACAGACTCATTCTCCATCCTCTTGTTGTAGGTTTGCCGTTTTTATTATTAGTACGGATTAGGCGACATTGATAAAGGAATATTCGTCACAGCCGCATGGATTACGAGTTTCGTAAAAAATAATAAACACAGTAATGGTGAATAAGGATGATGTTGCTTTTGCAGAGTTTTCCACTGCTGGATTCCATTATAATTATTGGATCTCCGCTGGCCTCATGATCTGTCTTCTTAAGGTCGTTGGTCCAAAAGATTTACGAGTGTCTCACACTAAGTCTGTCAGTTTGAGATCTTAATTAGAGAGCTAGTCTACCGCGTAAATCGTTGGTGTTATGAAATATGTGTCCTAACGAATAATCTATACATGTAATAAAATTTTAACTGATCGCTTTCTGAACGTTAAGGATATATGAGAAAAAATATTGTAAGGGTCCTTTGTTAACGTATTAGAACCTAAAACAACAGTTGTTAGAATTTTTGTCTGTTTGTCTGTGCGTTTGTTCGCGCTAATATCGGAAACAGCTTAACCGATTTCCTTCTGGTTTTCGCTAATGGATTGCAGGAAGCGACACTTAACATCTACATTTCAATCCGTCCATAAATAAAAATGTCATGAATAAATTAAAAATAATGTAGGTACTATTTCTTAGCGTAAATCGAAGTTTTTCCGAAGCGAAGTGAGGGCAGTCTGTTAGTATCTTTATAAAAACTTGCAGGCCATTAGTGATTGACTGGGTGGTGATTACCGTTGTTTGATATTATCTTATCAGGCCGTATCATTGTTACTCCATCCTATTTGATCAGTTCCAAATTGTTCATTCTGCTCGCGTGAGCATTGCGTGTTATTGTATTGCATTCGCACGAAACCGTAACTGATTATATTTTGATGTAATAAAAGTGATTTACAAAGTATGGTAGAGAACTATATGAATGATTGTTGCACGCGTGCTAGATGCAATCACTTGCTTACTTTTAATGACAGACTTTTTAAATTACACGTTACGGGTTCATATCCACTGCATTAGCAGTTAATTTCTCTTTTGATAATATTTGCATTTGTTTGCTTATGTTATATAAAAATATTCCGATAAAGTCATCGCAAAGATTTGGATAGTAATAACATATACTTCAATTCGGTCGCAACGAATATTCGGCTACTATTCGATATTTGGTCAAGACGTCTCCTTTAATTCTATTTCGCCACTTATCGAATATCTTAAAATTATTCAGCCGAATATCGAATACTAAAGATTGTTTGCTGTAGTTAGGTAATGGCTACATAAAATGATTGGAAAATTTTATAATAAAGAATTTTTCTTGTAATGCACTTTCATTGTCGTCATTGACGTTTGATGTAGAAGATTTATCTGAACTTTTATCCTGTAAGTTATTCATTTTCTTCTGGTTCTCATCCCCAGCTTTAGAAAAAACCTGCTTTGAATTAATTACCTTCATTCGCCGACAAATATTTTGGGGCAATACCAATACTACCACTACCACTACCAATGGAAATCTATGTTTGCCTGCATGCCACCATATGAATGAATTTTCATAGCGTAAAATATTCGTAATATTTAGAAACAGGTGTATTTCAGTGCCATTAAGAATATGGATTTTTGTCCTTAATCATATTGTTGTTTTTGTTATTGTTTGTCTCATTGTCAAGTGCTATCATTTAGGCAGTTAAGAAATGCTAAAAATAAAAAAAAATGCCTTGGAATAATAAATATCTCTTGTTGATCCATTATTCCTTGCCCCTTAGGAAGCGCAAGTTAAGGCGTAAGTTGACGGTATTCATCTCTGTAATTATTTTTCAAATGATTTATCATTCCTTATGCGCGTAAGCGTCTTCTTGCCAACTGCACTTACGCATTTATTATGGGCACCTAACTGAACTTGTTAAATACTCGGCGCAGTAAGGATAACAGCACGCGGTCGGCGCACTGGTGAATCTCACTAAGTTTTCTCCCTGTACCAAGATTTGAAAAGGCGGGCAGCACATAAACATGTCAATATAAGTTTTCCCGCCACGTGCCGCCGAATATTCGGCTTTTCAGTCACAAAACCAACAGAATATTCGGTATTCGGCGTGCGGACTATTTGTTGAAACTCTTTATCAATTACATCAGCGTGTTATTAGTAAAATGCTAGTAAATAATGATGTTATGGAGATAATATAATTCACCAGACGGCAGTGAGTGACGCAATGTTTGTTGTCTTAATTCAATAACAGTGGAGGCGTCAGCTGTCAAAACTCCCGCTCATTGTTTCACGGAAATTCATAAACATATGGAGTACTTAATCATTGTATGCGTCACAAGTTACTTTAATATGCTACGGGTGAAAATTTCCTATTTACTATGTTCAGAAATAAAGTAGTATATTCGACATGAACTCAACTGGGGACAGTTTCAAATCATGGTGACATTACTTTGAAAGCCACAAATGATAAAGAACTAACTTCTTAAGATTGTATACAATTTCAATATAATAATTTAGTTTATGATAAGTTTATTGTATTGTTGAGAAATTGTTCTGCTCTTTTATCCTAGTAGTTCTCCCATTAATTGAAGTGTATAACGCTACGAGAATACAACCAAACTATTGTCAGCTATTTCGATAGTCTGTGGACGGTTTTTAGATGGATGTCAGATTTCGGCACCGCAGTTCGTGCACTGCTAATGGCATTATGATTTTAAAGATTTAGTTTTGATGCTGACTTCACCGTTACATAGGTAGTATTGTGCAATTTGGTTAGTAATAATATATAAAATATAATTTACAAAAACAAGGTCGATATCTATAAATATAATGAAATTGTAACCGATCGCGTTCTTTACATTAAGAATATCTGAGAAAAACTATTATTTGGGGCCTTTATTATCGCGATGGAACCCAAAACAATAGTTGTTAAAATTTGTATCTATTTGCCTTTGCGTTTGTGCGCACCCATGTCAGAAACGGCTTAACCGATTTCGTTATGGTAATAACTAATGTATTGCAGTAAGCATCATTTAATACTTAAAGTTCGTATCATTTCAATCCGTAGATGAATAAAAAAGTTAATGAGAAGAAAACTCAGTCCTCAAAGCGAGCAGGTAGAGCGTAGTTTTTTTGAAGCGAAACGAGGGCGATTTACTAGTTTTAAAATAAATACGTGTAAATCATTATATTAAATACCGATCGTGCACATAGATATATATCGATGTATGTAATGCTCAGTGCGTGTGCATTTAGTAGCGGTAAGCTGAACGTGATCAGTGAATACATTGTTGCTTGCAATGATCCCCAATGCGAAGCAAATTCCACCGTTTCTCAATACCACACGCATTTCACGTACACGCTTATTTCGAATGCGATAAACGGCTTACAACTCGATTGATCGCTAATAAACGTGATCTAAAATGTTTATACTGACATTTGTTACAATATTAAAACATTCTTAGATTAAAACAATTCACGTGCTCTTCTAATAGAGATTAGTGAAAGACTTCCGCGAAAATCGTTCTTCTAATAGTGCTTTTTCATTAAACAATATTAAAAAAACTGAGCGTACGATTGTATATATGATACGCAATACTCTTTAGTTGATGGGCACAGCATAACGCAAACTGTATCTGGAATATAGCAAAATTTCTCATTTTTCATTTTTAAATAATGTAGTGAATAGCATAACAAATTGGTGCATTTTACCAACTAAAGGTACTCTAGGAGGAATGGCTTGTGAATAGCCGACAAACGAGCGGAAAAGCTACCCGATGGTAAGTGGTCACCGTCGCCCATGGACATATGTAGGTAACATCAAAGGCGTCACTAATGCGTTGTCAGCCGAGAAAGAAGAACAAAGAAAGAAAGAACTGACTCTCAAGCCCCCAGCCGGAACACTACGAGACATTTGGCGGCTGACACAAGTCGGTGGATGGTAGCTAACAAGGCGGGCTTCACGGAACGATAATGATACCAACAATAATATTCATGACTTAATAATAATGTTAATAATATAATCCTTACCCGAAGCCCTACCACCAAGTAGGCTGGCTTCTGTTGCCTCTTACGAAACTCTGTTCTGCCAGCATGGGATTGGGGACAGTATTCTTGGCCGCCACAATACGGCCATCAATATTATATCTATGTTTGGGTATATGGAAATATCAAGATAGCCGAGAGGCGTTCATGTTGAGAAATATAAATTACGGATGTTATGGAGTTCCGTAACCGTAACCGAAACTAACGGATATCCGAAATAAAAATATATCCGAAACCGTAACCGAAATCGGATAAAAAAGTTTCGAATAATTCCGGATCGGGGCAGAGTCTAAATGAAACACATTATACCAGGTTTTCGCCGGCCGAGCCGATACACTACCCGTGTCAATCTCATTTTAGACAGTTGTTATTATTTTATTTTTAAGGCTATTGTTTTATTATGTTATTATAATATCACATAATACCTAGAAATATAGTCAAACCTTGTAAATACATTATATTATTTTTCCAAGTTGTAAATCATCTAATATCCATAACCGAAATTATCCGAAACAATCGGATAATCCGAAATAATTTCATATCCGTAACCGAAACCGGTAAAATGTTATTCATATATCCGTATCCTTATCCAGATCCGAAATATCATATCCATAACAACCCTTATATAAATAGATGTTTTATGAGAAGCTTACATAACTATTTCAATGATCTACAGTGTTTAACTTTTGCCGTAGACGTTTTAATAATGAACATGGAAGTGGGCAGGACACGTTTGTAGGATGGAAAATAGTCGATGGCCAAAAAGAATAACGGAATGGATACCAAGGAATGATACAAGACGTAATTTTTAGAACGAAAGCAGGGTCAAAGTGGATGGCAGATGCTAGAAATAGAAAACAGTGGAAAGAAATGGGGAAGGTCTACGCCGAGGAGGCGACTACTATGGAAGGCAATGCAATATAACAGAATAAATATGTAAATAGTAGTTTTTGAAATGTATATATTACAGATGTAAAGTTAAAAATAGTAGAATAAAGGCTTATTAATTATTATTATTATATGAGTGAAAATCCAATACGTACCATCAACTTTGGTATGGTGTGGTGAAGGTGGTGAGGATTCGACGTCTGAGTGTAGGCTGTACGAGTGTTCTGTTTTGATGGGCGCCGCGCCCAGAGCCGCGTCAGTCATGAGTCGGTCGTGGAGGACCACTCCCGACTTGGAGTCCCGCTCGATGAGCCAATCGCTCATCTCTGAATCCTCGTCCAATACTTCTTGCATGTCCTAGAAAGAGTAAAAATAACAATTACTTAGGTAAGATGGAGCATTCCTCCAACTTCTTTCCTCTATTTTCACAAGTCAATAATATGTCGGTTGGGTATCCTTCAAGATAAAACTCTCTATCAATTCCTGTGTGTGACTTTTTAATAGTTACATCCTCTGATTAGTTTTCATGTTTGAAATTTTATAATTCTCTTAAACTTTCTCGGCGATATCAACATGTAGGTATAATATATCTACAGAAATTAAAATATACAACAATTATTATTGTGTTTGAATTTATATTAGGTAAATTCTTTTTGCGTACCGAAACTATAATACAGTGAGTTGTGTAATTTTTTCATTGTTCATTGCTCCTATAGGTGTGTTATTAGAAAGAAGAATGAAAAATAATTTATAGAAAGAAAGGAAAAACTAGTTTTAGACATAAAAATACATAAACAGAAGTAACATTACCATGAAAAATTACCAAGATATTCCGTAACTACTTTTTCCGAAGTCTGCAATGAATTTAAATCAGTTTCTCTTGCAATTTATTTTTAATCCAGTAACTCTATTCGATAAATAATAATAGCCTTTCTCCGATAATACGTCAGAACAAGGTTAGTACGTAATTGGTTCAGCATATTGGTCTCCCGCGGGGTCTCTCACCCGCACCCCCTCGCTCCGTGATCATTTTGCCGAATACCGCAATAATGTTGATACCATACCAGTACAGGCCAATGACCTTTTTCTGATTACACTACCGGTGAAAAGTTTGAGACCACTAATAAAAGATTTTTGTTATTAGTAAATATTCTTAAAATATTGGTGATAAAAAGTAATCTGCACACCTGCATATTCTATTGTTTTTAAAAATTGCCTAAAAGCTAATTCTTTTGTATATAAGCCAAGGAAAGGGCCATAAACCAGCATTGTTTCCAAACTGCAATGTGAGCCGAAGAAGAGCTAGTCCGATAATCGATTGTAAAAATTTTATTACCTCATTACCGCAGCTGACACTTCGTTTTTTTTGACATCATCTTACAATGCGATTGTTCTATATTTTTAAAATGTTTTTAAGTTTATTTTAACCCGATATTTCAATGGTTATCTACGAATATCCGCTGTTAGTCTGATTTTGTGATTCCTACAGTCAAGACGTCTCTAAAATGGGAAAAGTTTGCGAAATTAGTATCGAAACGCGATCTGCCATCGTTG
>PDGT01000089.1:639657-662499 GCA_003671415.1 Megathymus violae
GTGTATAACATGGAAATAAAAACTGTATTTCATAATGATTTAAATATGTTGACTTTTATTTGTTTTCTTAATTTTTTTATAGTGGTCTCAAACTTTTGACCGGTAGTGTATATTATCAGAATCATCGTATGTTTTTAAGTCAAATTGTAGTAGGTACGTACGTATATGGGAAAATCCCGCAAGTACGTTTATTAGCATTTTCCCGATAAATACGATACGTAAATATCAAATACATATTAGCACATTGCTATATTCGTTAATGTGTACCATATTTTCTCAAATATTTTTAATTATATCGTAATTACCATTAAATGAAATAGTAATTATAATAAAGTAAAATTATTATAATTACCATTTAATTAATTTAGTTCTCTTAATGTAGCAATTTATTACAACGAGATTAAAAGCGAAACCGGTGCTTGTACATATTTGTTATGTATAACAGTTATGTTATGAAACAAGGAATATGAAATACTAAATTATTCATCATAATATATATGACCAACGTGAAAGGTGATTCTGTCGAGTGCAATAGAAATAATATTAATAAGTTATATTGATTACTAGCGGTCCGCCCCGACCCGTTCGGGTTGAATAATTATGCTATATACTACATAATAATATATAATAAAATATAATATAAATAGCCCATCCGGAACAATATAACTTTCAAATGGTAAAAGTATAACTTGCCCGCGACGGTGTTTCCGCCTACTTCCGATGTGGGAGTCGTCTTCAACAGTAATATAATTAATCGTCAGATCAATGCATCAGAAATAAATAACGTTCAGTATACAGCAATTATCTAAAATGAATACACAATTGTATTATGATTTATAATTTATATACGTATGTGTATGTAGTGAGTCAGTTGAATTGAAACGGGCTAGTTTAATTTAGGCAGAGTGCACTCGTTAAATATTCATTAGTGAGAGCACGTGATTGTTTTGTTTATCTCAGGGTACCAATGCATTGAATGACAATTTTATAACCGCTTGCCAAATTAAATGTTTCTGGAATAATAGAAGGAAAGTTATTTAGACAGTGCGATGGTTTACATTGAATAATTGGGTAACGAAATTAGTTTAAGAAATACAGAGTACCCATTGAAGAGGTACCACTATCCACTTCCATGCGCCATAATCAGATTAGCACACTAATTATTGTATTGTCATTAGTCTTACATATTATTTGTGATATTTCAATGCTATGAAATGATAAGAAATAGGCTAAATTCGACTACCCATATGTTTAAATTGGTATTTGTTAAAGTAATTTAAAGAGGTAATTAAGGAGTGTACTTTGTACGAAAATCTCACACCCATATTGCAAACATTCGATAAAGTTGATCAAGGTTTATCAACCGCGTAGATTTTTGCGCAACGGGTAATGGGGAAAGGTGGAGCTCACCCGCAGAGATGCGAATTAATGGCTGGTGGCAACGACCTCGATTGTTTTCTATTTTTATGGGCGGTAAAGGCGCCCAATGGTCACAACACCAATACCAATAAATTATGGTGAACAAACGAAGCTACTTGTATCAGTTTTGTTCAACAGATACCTAATAGAATAGTCGTTTTTATATTGTTATCATTGCAAATGTACTATTTTTTTTACAATAATTTACAACATAAATAATGGGTTGATAACATCATTTCTAATTAACTGTATGTATTACGTTACAAAACTATTGCTGCTAAAGAAACTAAACTATAATATACACCTAACATAGTTATGAAGCTACCGCCACAGTATAACAGTAAGTATAATCATTAAAAATGCAAATAAATATTGCACGTTCATTGAAAATAATTTTAAAAAAGCGCAAACTCTTAAAAATATGTTACTAATAAATTATTTAATTTAGTAATGTATGAATAAAATTAGTCATTGCATTGTTTCAAACGCTTCTCTGTAATACTTTAAAAAATTACATCCCAGGTTAAATCGTTGGATACCAGCCGTTCAGCCATATTGGAGGCTTTCGAGCGGCGTTAGAACTTCCGAAACTGCAGCAGCATAATCAAATACGCTCTTGTTCTCAATTTCGAGACTCTTCTATCATATACATCTATCAGTGACCATTTAAGATCACAAGGCGTTACTGCGTATTCAAGCAATATATTTATTTCATTAGCTACACGATGATTTATCAATGCTAGGGACCATTCATGTTACATCCAGGGAAACGGACCCTGCATGGCTAAAATAAAAGAAAATAAAAAATAAATAAATTTCGGTCAGCATGAGAATGACATCTAGTTTACGTCATAAGAAATCGTCTGAGGTTGTTAGCCGTTACATTTGATTCGCACGTCCCTGCTCGACCCTCACCTTGGCCGCGAGTGTTTAGTAAATAGGCGAATGAACTAGTACACCAGTGTTACCATGCGTAATACTCAGCTTAAAATTACAGGTGGTTGTTAAATGGAATCACTCACCTTTATATTAATACAGGATATTAACAGTTAGAATGAACAAATTGGCAATTTTATTTTTTCATTTAATTCTATTTCATATTTTCATCATTACATGCGCCAAAAGCGCCAAAAGTGCCAGTAAAGCATCCAATTTGTTTACTTAGTAATATTTTTGTGCCATCATAACTTTAGTTCCCATTCATTATTCAAGTCAAGGCGTAACAACTTCATCAAATTATCACAGAAATCCAATGTATTATTAGATACGTACGAGTACGTAACATTTAGGTCAAAACAAACGTTATGTCTGTCTATTTCAACGAGATAATCTTTAAAACTACAGCAAGTACTTTCAGGCGGTTTTTATCAATTGATTGTGATTTACAACATTTTTTTTGAAATATGGAAAATTTATGAAACGCCTGATTAAATCTAGTAACGAGTGATTATGAATGAAAGTAGTTATTTTGATGTTGATCATGAAGCGACACAAGGTTGATATAATGTTATGGATAATATGTGCATGCACGATATGCTGGAATGTAATCTTTTCAAACATTTGTAACTTATAATAAAGTAGTTATTTTGATGTTGATCATGAAGCGACACAAGGTTGATATAATGTTATGGATAATATGTGTATGCACGATATGCTGGAATGTAATCTTTTCAAACATTTGTAACTTATAATAAAGTAGTTCTATCTAGTTTAACTGATCATCTAATTATCCATTGTTTCGTTTTAGGTCTACGATGTAAGGGTAATAACTGATTGGCGAACAGTATAATTTCCATAAAATCCGTTCGTTTGGAAATATTTTTTAATTATACAACAAGATATTATGCATGGAAATATGCGCACATATTTCAATCTATTTTCCTATTACTCGAGTTACGCAATCTACCAAAACATAGGAAGTTAATGTAGTATGTTAATTTTAATAATACACACAAACAAGAGCATTTGTTACTGTTAATTGCGATCGTTTCTTATCAATGTTAATACCTCAGTACTCTGACACTTAGAACTGAAGATAATTATGTATAATGCTTAAACCATATAACCGAGTAAAATAGTATAAAAATTATAGTATAAGTGATCTAATAACGTGCGTTAATGACACGCTACTTTTTACATATTTAAGGAAAGGGAATCCAGAACTTTAGTTTAGTTTATAATATTAGAAAAAAAAATACTGCAGGGCTTACTTAATTGCACTCTGCCATCAGTCACACACGATGATGAAAGTTTTACAATTTTTTAATATTTTATTGAACGTTTATTGTATTTTAGAGTATACCACCAATCTGGTACAGCAGGGCTAAAAATAAACGCTATTGGTTTGTCAACAAGTCAATGTCAAATACTGAATGAAACTATCCCCTCCAGTGGTGTACCGGTACAATAGAACAATTGTTTAGCCCATTATCGTTCGTATATTTTCTCTTTATAAATTTGATTCGGTTCTCATTCGAGTTTTGGTACATAGAGAGGAAAAGAGTTATTTATTATTACTTATTGTTCTGATGTTATTATATCAAGTAAATTTAAAAATAAGACAAGAAGTCGAGCCAACAAAAATTGCGTTCGAATTTAGTTGTGTTGGCAACACCGGCAAGCGAACCACCGCCAAACACGGTCGCCGACCCCTGCCGATGGCGACGCCCGCCGACTATCTGATGAGTGCTCCGGCGGCATTTACCAAGGTGTGCGTACTTTGCCCACTACGTCCACGTCCTGCGTGTGAAAGGCAGTTTATGATACTCATTAGCATAGTAAAATTCTGTGTCGTATATTGCTATTAGCAGTGTTAGCGCTATTAAATTTGTAAGTTGACGACGGCCCGGTAATTAATATTTTTATTGATACGGAAGTAGCAACCGGATTATGTTCATCTACACATAATGACCCATACATATACGTAAAATTAATGTGAGTTAAAAAGAGTGTAATTTACAGTTACAGTGCAAGGAATAAGTTAAGTAGTTTTGATGGCGCACCCATCGAACCGAAGGTAAAGGTGATCAAGCACTGCTTAAGGCCAGATATAATGGTCATCATTAGAGATAACAATTACGTGTAGTTAGTTAGTTACATTTGTGCTGCTCCGTAACAAAGGTTTCAATAAAGGTGATTAATTACAATTAATGAGAATTGAAACATGCGCGTTTATTTTTAAGCAAATATGTAGATTATAAACCCCTACACACTGTGTTTGTTTAATATTATTATTTAGAATACAATTCCATAATTACGATTCTCGCATTAGTGCTTCGGTTAAATGGAATCTTTTTATTTAAAAAAGGGATTCCTCGCTTATTCTAGACTAATCATACTTTGATCATGCCTTGGTGTTATGGATCCATGGGTAGTAATGACCAAACAGTAATTTAAAAAAATATTTCGTTATACGCGTATAAATATATTCCGTTTTAAATTTCCCTACATTATATTCTTTTCACTGCCTATTTATTATTTCTTTTTCATTGTACGATGAAAATAAAATAACATTTTCCATGATAGTGATATTATCCTAAGAACGAAGAAGAAATATTATTTGTATACATTTTAATATGTAAGATAATAGTGTTTCCATTAAAAAGATACGTGTAACGTTCGCATATCTTGGTATTTGTTTTAAAACAAACTAATATTCATATTGTAATCAGTTCTATAGGATCTTTCCGCAGACTCAGCTGAATGTAAATATAAATACCATATCAAGTCTGTTTCTTTAAGTTTATTGTCATAATTTTTCTGCAAAACTAATTTGATTTATTAGCGTTTACAACTTAGACGTTCAATATTCAATACAAAAGATTACTTACATGTATCAATGCCTTAGCGTAACAGACTGGCTGTTGAATGGTTGGTCATTAGTAAAGTAAAGAAATAATATTTTAGAAATCGTTATTAACAATGTATCAATTACTTCACCGTTCCTGGGAATATATCTCTAAGTATAGACGCTTATATGTTTTAGTAAATTTCTTAAATGCAGATTGTCGTTAGATGACAGTTTTGTACATTCTTGAGCATGATGATCTTTGTAAGAAAGTTGTGTCAAGGTCGATTCGAAATTATAAAGAGCAAAACTGGATTAAGACCGCAAACTCTTAACGTTTGGAAGTTAAATTAGAGGAACATAGTAGTAGTATAGGCCTGCGATGGGTCCACCCATTAATAAAGTGGTTCTCCAGCCAATGTCCTTTAGCCCAGTCTGAGGGGACTCTGCTAGCCGTCAGGAGTATAGCTTTATTGCTAGATATTAATATTTGGTTTTATTATGACGCAGAAGCTGTATTTCGCAGTCCACTATATTACGCTGGCAGGGTATTGTACTTTTAGTACACGAGGTTGTCTCACCGAGCCAGTTGTGGGAAATACCAACCAGTAAACTCCGAGGCACGTGATGACAATTTGAATTTCAATCGCCACGAGGCCCGAGCGTTTCTTAATCATGAATTTCAAAGAAATTTAATTTAATCGACAATGAATATCTGTGGTAAATAGAGTTAATGGTTAGTTTTTTGAGCGTATCTCAATTTATGGCATGATTATTTGGTTGTTATGTTATAATCCGTACGTAAAATATATTGCCAAGTAGGTATATATCAACAGTTCTATTAAAAATGTTGAATTATCAGGTTTTCGTTGGACCAACGAAGAATGATGATACCCTTATAAGATTACTCGCGTGTTTTCTGGGCATTTATATTACCATATTTTTCTAATTTATTGAACGAAAAACTACTTGAAACTAACTGTGTAGTGACCCGAAGTTAATTACAATAAAAAAGCGTAAATGCGAAGTTTTAAATGTATTTATGTAAATAGGCAAAGAAAAAACAATGAAGTACTATTGTCATCTCAGTTTGCCGACCGATTTTCTTATTTCTTGTTTTGTTTGGTAGATATTAACGAACTTTAATGTTATCAATAATAGAAAATATGAAATGGACCTTTATTTAAAGATTACAGACAAAAATTGACCACTAAGCGAACACTAATCAATACAAACCCTCTATAATATTCATTCGCAGTTTATAATAAAATTATAATGTAACTTGTAAGTATTCATAATTATTGTAATCCTCTTTGATAAGACAACATTTCGGAAACAGCTTCAATGTACGACACGAAAATGCTCAACATATATTATCTAATGAAGCCTTCGTAATTACAGTTCGTTTTCGTGGTCACTCAACGGTGAAGCATGCATGAGTAGGCTCAATTAGAACTGACGTAAGTATTCACTTGTTCTTCCTTCATGTTTGCCACTTTCCATTTGTTTAAAGAAGTCAATCAAATTGGCGGATTAAGAGCTTGATTTGATTAATAAATAATTAACTCAAAAGTACAAATGTGACAATATAAAATTTAGTATTGGATCGAGATATTTTTTTATTTAAAAGTATTTCAATAATTTTTGTGAAATCTCCTAACATTGTCTGACGTAAAATGCACAGCTACTGCTTGGGACGTTAACATTGAACATTTAAAAGGAGTTCCTTATAATACATAGACAAGTACTAAATGTAGTAAAAAGTAGAAAATGTAATAATTGAATGGTTTCTGAGATGTTGCCGACGGCCAATATGGTTTATATATATGAAATATGACCGCTAATGGCAAAGTTTCGTGAAAACTTGCTCGTTTCTAAGCGTAAATTGATTACCTGGTGTGGATTGTTATTGTTAAATCGTGTCGGACGCTCCACGCGGACATTTTTGTCTACCAATCCGCACTGGTGTAGCAGACCTACAGTTGACTCCTAACATTAACAAGTAACGGGAATGCAATGTCGTTTTCAATAACTTAGTAGTCATTCATGATTTGAAAACCCACACATCACAGCTTATGAATGTAAGCTTTGTGAAATATACACATTTTTAGATTTAAGGCAGATTAAATAAAAAGTTAGTGACAGATGTCATTAAACTATCAACAGTTTCTGTTCACCACCTCAGTATGGCTGCTGTAACGATCCAGGCAACATGATTGAAATATAAGCACAGAGGTCGTAAAAATCCGATACATTTTACTGTTGAGTATTAGTTCTCAAATTTAACCAAACCTATAAGAGTAAAAGATCTAAAAATTTCTGAGTAATCGAGTTGATTTGTCACAACTGAATTAATGAGGAAAAGAAACGTGTAGTTGTGTCACGTCTTGCGAAACGCATGCTAAAAGGTTTCTGCTCTGCTTGCTGTTTTGTTGTTTCGCATTGCAGCGAAAATACGGATAGAAATTCGTTATAATAAATTTTAAAAGAGAACAATACTCAGCATTTTAATACTTTACGGTTGGGTTTTTGCAAGAAGATTAACAAGTCAATTTGTACGGGTCTGGAAATTTCTACATATGGAATGTATATGACTCACTGGGTAAATGTTTAATTATTAACGAACTGTACAATTATTGAGTATGATTTGTGTACAGCCATGTTTAAAGATATGAAATAAATGTTTTCACTCTATTTACCGATAAGATTTTATTGATAAAACTTTGTACATAATATTTATCAAGGTTATGTTGCGAATTAGGTTGTTTCAAGCAATTACACGTTGATAAGGATCCCTTATCCTGAACACGTGATATAAAAGGTATAAGCTAAGATAACCTAATGATACGAAGTCCAACTTGCACCATGTCGGTTAATCCATGTCAGAAGGCTAAGAACTGCCAATAGTTGGTTGGTAATTAACCGCTCCACCCAGACGCGTTGGAGCAGGATTTGAGGGTGTAAGTGGGCTCCATTCATCCTTTTCCCAAGCAGACCTCTTGTGCTCGAAGCGCACCGTGCTCGACAGCAGACAGTAGTTCCTGATTCCTTTCTTACTAAGTTACTTGTAAATTACAGTAGAAGATATACGCTGTTGATAAACACTAGGCTTAGTAATACGTTTGTTATTCTCGTAATATCATATCAAGAATCATGTTCATGTCGTAAGATTTAAGTATACGTAATATATAATAAATTAAAGTAAATTAGTTCATACTCCCTAAACATATTTAATTCAAATCACTCGCCCAGCATTAGTCAGTCCGGACTTTATCTTGTAGTAAGTTATAACGACCAAGCTCGTAGATCCTCGCAATTCCGTAATTTCATAAAAATTTACTGTCCAGAAGAGTCACTAAAAGATTCACATGGCCTACTGCAGTTTTGTAATAATGGAAAAAGCAGCAGTGAAAACTTTTTTAATAATGAAACTGTACTCAAAGCCAATTTCATGCATTCCAATAGAGCTCTTTGGTTAAGCCTTTCCCAAATCCGCCACTAACAAACTCAACCGTAGGTAGTATGAAGAATTTTATCAACATTAATACTATCAAACTGCACTTTTACTGCCGTTATAAAAGAGGAAAATTTTATTCAAGTACTCATAGTAAATACGTATTAAATCTTTCACATCTATTTTTAAAGTACACCGTTAACTTAAAAAGTCATTTATATAAATAGCATCTGGTAGTTTTTTCAGTTAAATACAGCATGATCATTAATTTCAATTTAGTTTACACAAATTTTGTAATCAAATTACAATAACATGTTTCATAATAGTTAGTTATGCAACTGTTGTATATGAGGGGTATTAAAACACGAATGTGAATGATAATAGTATTACATGAGTGTTTTAATACCTAATTATCAACAGTTGCATACAAGACTATCTACTCCCATGCTTTAAATCCTCTATAATAGATTCTGAAACAGTCAGTTTACTGCTAACATTAAAACAGCCAGTCTTAGTAACCTAATATCATGCAATACTTAACACTTTTGCTTATTTTTTTTATGTAATTTTTTTTATGTAACACTTTTGCTTATTTTTTTGTAAACAAAACAATAAAAATATCGAAGAAAAATGGCGGGGATTCTAATAACCTACTTTTTTTTACGGCGCCCAGCCCAGGTAGTGAAACGCACGTGAATGACAATGTTCTTTTTTTAAAATTCATACAGATGTTCTTTTTTTTTAAATTCATAGAGATACCACACATCGAGCAGTAAGAATGTGGCTGTCTGTCGAGTAAACCCTTTGCACCGAAGGGATCAAAAAGAAACAAAGGAGTGTTATAATGAAATTCAGTACAACATTATATCATCCGTTTGGATGATATAATGGTTATTATGTCATTGAGTGTTTTAATGTTGGCAGTAAGCTAACTGTTTCAGAATCTTTTGTAGAGGATTTAAAGCATGGGAGTAGATAAAATACTTTTTATCGTGAGCCTACACTGTCTCGATTGGAAGCGATCTGCCAGCTGAAAATGTTCCAGGGTTGTATTCCTGATCACTTTAGATATTTCAGTAACAGAAAATTGTTGGTTTACATTGTTCCTTGTTTGTCAGTTCGTTTAATGCCCTATTTGCTTATATTCACGCCATCTAAAAAATGTATTTATTGAAGTACCAATCGTAATGAAACTATTGTACTATTATTGTATTGCTTACTAGTAACCCGCCCGCGCGCTTCGCTTCAGAAAATCTACTCCTTACGTTTACATTTGCACTCGCACTCTTTTAGGAATGGAGCTTCCTAATTCTGTGAATTAAATAATATACATAATAGCTGCAGTCAGACAATCAAAATTTTATTTGCTGCCCTCTTAATAGCATGTCCATTTTATATTTCATTTCTTATTCGGCGGGAACCAATTAATTATCGGGAATGAAAAGTATCCGAGTCTATAAATTACTAATATGCTAAATATTATCCAAATACATTCAGTCGTTTCAGTGTAATACGTGGTTCTCAGACAGATAGACAGACAAGCGAGAAATACAAAAAAAATATGTTTTGCCCTGTATATCAATAACAGTTTTGCCTATCTCCAATACGAAATTCCAAAAAATATTTAATGTGCTAATTAGCACACGGGGAATTCCCCTTCACAATTAATATTAGTATTATAGACTTTTAAGCGCTCTTCTTTGGCAAAGACGTTACCACCCTTATTTTCTTTCCCTTTTCATATTACTTTTTACATTAAATCAGTTAGCCGCTCTCGTTATGCTTTGGAAATTCGATTCTGACGTTTATAAATATCATGTACTTTAAACATTACTCTTCTTTATTAGGTGTTTTATGATATTTACTTCTTACATCTCTATTTTGTTCGTGAATGCCTCTCTAAATGACATGATAATCAATGCAGTAGTTTTTCAGATTATAGACCGATAGACAGAGACTTTGTTTCATACTTTTATGTCATATGTATAGAAAAATATTGTAATACCTAAGATGTTAATCAATATAGTAATAATCCTTAGTTATCTCGGGATATAGTAGATTTTATCAAAGAAATATTTGTTTCAATCCAATCAGTAGTCTAAAAATACTAATTACACATGAACACTTTTACATCCTTATAATGTTAGTTCTATACTAATAGTACAATGTCACAAATCTATAAAATGAGTTGAAGCGTATGGCAATAAGTATAGAGTCAAGCAAACATTTAAATTCCCACCTACCCTAGAAGCCTCCTTGGATATCGAACGAACGCCATGTACCGTTTAAGAACAAACCGTTAAAGTTGACATATCTCCTACGCTATATTATGGGTAACTATTCGATGGAGCAGTCGATAAAATGTCGACCGGGTCACCACGTCGACATTCCGCACCTGCACCAGTTTATCAAACGGACACGCCCTGGCCAGCTCGACCCACAACGCACCGGTCGGACGGCCGGACGGCCGCGCGGTCACCGATCACTCAATAACCCAGTGGTTGCTGCTCGAGTACACTGGACTGCCTCACGCAATTGGTTGATATGATTGATGTTATATTGTTTATAATCATCCTTATCCTTCTTATCACTGTATCTATTGGTAAAAAGCCTGAAATTATGTGCAGCGGGTTCTGGATTATCACGTTCAAACAGCACGAGACTTCGTTTTTAGTGAAATATATTCAATGACTATAGATTACCGGTGAAAAAGAAAACCTAATATTATTTTTGCTCGGTATAAATTACTTTTTTTCTAATTTATTCCAGTTTTTAATTTAGCTGCTATGACACAATCGCACGGCTTAGCGAACTCGTTACAACTACATTTCATTTAATTATTAATTTAGATAAGGCCATTTGTAGAGCTCTCTTGTTTTACTTCACAGAAGCAAAAAAACAGAACTTAAAAATTTTGGAAAATTATGGACGATTATTGCCTTCGAAACGAAACCGCAATATGGGAGTACGTTGTTCAAACAAGCTAATACTGCTTTATGTAAGAGTTTAATAGCTGAATATTATATTACGGCATTCAAATGAACTGCGGCCCTTCTTCGTTAGAGGAGAGCTTTAACGACATATGATGGATGATATTCAAACAAATCATAGGCAAGCAAATAAGAAAACCTAGACGAAAATTGTAAACAAATGAGTGCAGCTCAATGTTACACAAATCAGTTAAAAGTCAGCAGAATGTTGAAGTAAACAAAAAGTATGTACGTGGTATTTAAGTAAATAACTTCGTGACTTGAGGTTTGCTGTCGACTAACGCAGGGTAATGTAGAAAGGGCCGCTAAATTTTACAGCACTTATAGTTAAGAAATGCATTTTATTCGAGAACGTCGTGAACGCTGTTTGATAGATACTGCGTATACTTTGATTAGTAGGCGAACCTTGGTTTTAAGTATATTGCTGTAATAAACTCGTATGTGAATTTTAGGACGGAGGAGATAAGGACGGTATCTCGTAGTTAAATTGCCTTGTATTGCATTAAACTATATTTAACCTTTATCAATTGCTCGAATCTATCGTTTACTAATATTGTAAGTTATAATAAATATTATCTTATTATTTAGTTTCTAATAAACAGCATATCATCAGTCTCTATGAATAACTCACACCAACTTTTAAGATCGTGCACTTTTTTTTTTACTGGATACTCTCTCTACTCGTAGAATTAAAAGCAATTGTTTTAACATTCCAATTCATATTAAAATGCAAGTTTTATATATTATAATTTATATATATATAATTTATACTTAGAACTATTACACGTATTTTACAGGTAATTTTATGCAGGTAATTTTACCTAGAAATGTTTCAAATTTGCACTTAAACACGGAGGAGAAGAAATACTATAATATACTTCTCTGCACATGTTCTAAAAATCATATATTTATTGATTACAGTAATATTTCTGAATCTGAACGAATGTGGTTGCAGGGCCGGTTATTTCCATGCATCTGCGTCTGTCATTCATCCCAAGTATTTATGTATTCATCCTTATACCTTTGCTTATAATTTATTTTATACGATCAAAAAGTGTCTATCATATTAATAAATGCATGCCGTCTGATCTATATCATGTATTAACTGACGAGTGAGTGCTTAGGTTAGAGCGGAAATGGGATGAGTTTTTAGTCTTTCAGAAAAACATGAGCACGTCGGGGACTGACTAATTTGTACCAGTAATAAAACATAATCCCAACTTGATCGCACCGGTACTCGTTACGTGACGTTATTAAGCATAAAACATTTAATATCAAAGTCATAGTAAGGTTAGTTCCTACGTGTTCTGTTGTTCGTGGCATCGAAAAATCGTGATTTACTATAAATAAACCTCATTTATTATTGCCCAACCAAACAACTTTTAATAATATCTCAATAAAGTTTAGTGTAATATTTGCAACATGTACCTAACCTTCAGAGATGATGTAGATACAATTTAAACGGCACTTAAATACGCAATTTCAGCATATTCAGTACCGAATATAATTCTTTTTCTATAAATACTCTAAAGATCTAATAGCAAATAACTAAACATGTATTAAATGATATGTACGTAATATGCATGAATTCTGTTAGAGTCATTAGGTAAGTTACCCACAACTTACTGGCAGTACTACTACTAGTACAGTAGGAAAATTCATTATGGTATTCAATTCTCATAATCTTCCTTTTCTGACTCAATCAGAATGGTACAATTCTGTAACTGATTTTTTTTAATTACAAAGAACAATTTTAAGCTAATTATCTGATATCTTTGCTAAAAATTGTCACGAGAGTAAATATTCATATTCTTCTATAAATAAAAGGTTAATCATTAAATAGAGGTATACTTTTAATAAACGAACAAACGCAAAATACATTCTAGAGATAACAGAAACATAACGCTATTTTTTATCAAGAGCTATTCAAAATATATTCGCATTTACTAGATGTTGCCAACATAAACATAATATTACATTGTTTTGTTCAACGAATACTTTTTTATTACCAACAGTTCAGTTAATCGTTCAGATGAAATCCACGTGTTTTTGAGAAACCAAAATATTTTAATTTATTATGTAACAGGATTTACGACTGTAAGATTTATAGCTATTTCTTAATAGACTGCATCTAGAGTAGTCAGGGTATTTCATGTTTATCTGATGGCAAGTTCTGTGAATGTGAACAAGTGTTAACCAGGTAAGAACAGTTGAACTCGTTTAAAGTAAGAATAATCGAAAAAGGAATATAATATAATAAGAATCTACGACTATGGACAATGGTAATTATAAATCTCAATTGTAATTATCTGTATCATAAAGCGATAAGATCTCTAAGAGAGTTAAATTAGCTCAAGCGTGGAATCGAGTGGTTAGTTTGTATTAGGTGAAAACAGTATCAAGTTCAGTGCGTGACAAAATGAGCCGCGTCGGGCGTCGAGATATGCTAACTAAGAACGCAAAACGAACTGGACGTAAAGTTGATAGGCATATCTGTTACTAGTGTCTGTCAAGTGTCAACTGTTAAAAGTTTATCTCCGCCAACGCAGTGTTGCTGTCTCCGTGATCCATGTGATTGCGTCGAATATCGGTAAAAACACAAAAGTCGTCAGTACCTTTACGGTTAAAATGTACAATTTCCGTGATGATGTTAGTTTAAAATAATACAGTGGTACGACATCCACAGTTGTTATTCACTTAATTAAAAATAAATTGATAGTATAATGATTTTCTAAAACTAAAAAAAAAATTAAAAATGTAAATTAGATGTCGTGACGGTAGCGACACAAAGTGGAAACGATCATTCCATGCTATAGTCATTACCTGTCGCGACTTCAGACGAGTGACACGGCTAGGAGCACTGCGTTACTAAGATTCTAGATTGCTTAAAATCTGAGTGTTAAACCTATGAGTGTTGATACGCCTTGTCTCAGCGAAATAAAGAAACTATTGTGTTCTCCTGAGGTTGATTTCATCACAAAGTGTGTATTGCAACTTTTAAGTCCACAGCATATATTATTAATGTGCGTCACATATGTATTAATATACTCAGCTTTTATAGACTACATTAAAAATATTACGAAAGACAACATTAAAATTTAATGCCTTCTCTAGCAGCTAACTATTGGTAAATAATAAAGATTAAGCTGTTGTGTGACAGCTTTGTCGCCGCTGTAATTAGACACGCCTTTGATTTATTTTCTTTAATTATTATTCACTAAACCCTGTTTACTCTGTGATCGACCAACGACCATACTCACACAAACCGGCGTTGATTTTTGTGAATATTACTGTAGATAAATTTGGTTGTACAGAACTCTAAAGATAATGTAATCAATATGTTCTATCCGTATCCCCAATGCTAAGGAAGTTTACTTCACGGTACTATGGTTGATTTTACCTAGAGGGTAAAAAACATAACGGATGGGCATGGCTAGAGGTTGCCACTTAACAATTAGTAATCAACTATTATCATAAAGAAGTTGGGAGCGGCAATAAAAGTGTGAACTTATAATAATCAATTATTAACAGCCTGATAACTGCATTTATATTTTTCATGTCTTCATTAAATCTTTTCATGTTACATTCTCCTATGTATGCACCATTAAAGTATTGTAAGAGTGTATTCGTTGCAAACGTTTTTACTTTACATTCAAATCATAAATTATTCAGTTACATGCCTACTCACGACAAATTTTAATAACCCAAAAGTGTTAAGTTTTTCATGAACATTAATAAAATGCTGATGTATGACGCAAAGGTTCTGCGACATGCAAACAAATTTAACTCGTTTGCCACGATCGTCTGATGAATGACGAAGCACTGTCAATATCAATTCGCATCGCCAACTGCATTCCTTTTGTTGCAAATTTCCAGCGGTTTAGCAACTGCAATTAGATTCAATTCGAAATGCCTATTACTTGACGCAGTTTTTGTGTGAAGGTAAAATGAAATATGGTTGTTTGACCAGACATGCTTGCTTCGGATAAGAATAATGTTGAAATAAGCAGTTACTTGCCTTTTTGGGTTTTCAATCGAAGTTGAACGCTGATTATCTATCTACACAAATAATAAAATTTTAACGAGACCGAATCGGTACTGAAATTTAGCCGTAATGGTGCGGCCTTGAATATTCCTCCCAATCCCATGCTGCCAGAATAGGGTAATGTAAGAGGCGACAGAAGCCAGCCTGCTCGGTGGTAGGACTACTCGTAAGGATTGTATTTTCAATATTACTATTAACTCATTAATATTATTATTGGTCATTAATATTATTTCCGTGAAGCCTGCCTGTTAACTACCATCCTCCTGCTTGAGTCAGCCGCCAAATGACTTTTAAATATAAGTAATAGAATGATTTTTAAATGTAAGAAATAGATTTTCCGATACCCTCGCTTCGGCGGATTAATTGTTCAATTTTTTATAGCTTTTTTTTTCATATGCCACTAGTACCGCTACTAACTTTACTGTGCCCAATTTCAACCCTGCACAGTGCACTTAACAGGTTACGCATAAATATTCATATCCCTAGAAAAGGAGTATGGCTTTAAACTGTGTCTTTTATTTATTTCATATTGCAGCAATTTCAACAGGGAGGTTTTCAATAAAATTAGGAATGTATTTATTATCTTAACACTGAGTTTGTGTTATTGAGGTCATCAAGTAATTATATGAGATGGCGGTTGTTTCTGTACGTTCTCTCTATTTAAATCAGGGGTTACTATTACATGTCATTTTAGCGCCCCTCTTCCCTAAGGGGGGTCGTATCAGATGAAGATTTAGAGGCTTTATGGCCAAAACCAACCTCGGGTGGTGTTTAGTGGGTAGGCCCCTAGGTTTATCGGGAGTCCCACTAACCGGCGCAACCGACTGTGTACATACCAATGCATGAAAATTCTTGGTGAATTTCCCCCCTCCTTCGCATCTTCGAAGGGTAACCCTGTTTCCACTTGTCTGGGCGCAAAAATAAAATACACATTACAAGCTGTAATTAAATATAAACGCATTAAAATGTTAGCAGAAGATCCAAACTAGTTTAAACAAAATCAAAGAAATAAACTTGAAAATAATAACTAGAATTTTTATTTATTGTTTCATTTTATTGTGAGACGAAACAAGATAATAATAAATTTTATTACCTAGGAAATCGATTTATAATGTACCGACTAATTTCAAATAATCGATAAGATTACATCGTAAAAATATATCGACACAAAAATGATAGTATGATAACAAAAAGGTATTAAAAACGCTTCGGTATCAACAAAAACACACTGCTTACGGGAAGTTCATTGCGAATATTTTTAAAACATCCGATAACGAATTAATTGGATTCTTTTGAAAAACGTTACTCGCAATTTAGGTGATAAAATAAATGAAATAATTTATTATCTGTTTGCTGATCATTATCATGATGTGGTTTCCTTTCACAATGTGAGGTATATAAAGGTTATCGTCTACACACGCATCAGGTGCTAAATAACAGACTTCGTAAGATGAAGAACAATACGGTGATTAGAGTTCTCCATGTCAATCAAAGACATGTTTCTTCACGATGCCTTCGATCATCGAAGTTATAACTATTTTCTAGTATGCACATACTTTGAGAAAATTGAGGTCTACGCAGGATTCCGACCCGGGCCGGCATGCGGAAAATTAACTTTTAAACAACTATGTTTCGTTGCTTACATTTGATATTATTACACAATATTTAATTTCCTTTTTAGATAAATATTTTATAATTAAACTAATTGATCTGGCATACTTTGTCCTACAGTATATTAATATATTGATTATTTCCTTCATAGATACAGAATATGTTAATTTTTTGAGCCATCGTTTCAACGCAGCAAAAATAAAATGTATTCAGCCAAACCTTTCTGAAGTAACTCTTTTATTTATTACGCAAAAGTATCTTGTACCCACATTTATTTAGTTTACACTTCTTAATTATACTGGGCAAAAGTAATACTTACTTTTATAACCATTCACTGATAACAAAAACGTCATACAGGTATATTCAAATATTAATTTCAATATTCTGATGCCTTTTTTTTCCACATGGTAAATATTACATTATGTTATTAAGTTGAAAATAGTACAAATGACTTGCAAATCTCCACCAGAGATGTTCTAGACAAGTAACCTACCCTTTTTGGTCGTCTAATTCTGGGTCTGAGGTGAATGTCTGAAATATCAAGCAGCGCAAGGAATGGGAGCATTTTTTGTGAGATCTACTTTCACCGGTCGATAGTGGATTTGTATCCGGTTGACTGTACCGTTCTCGTATCGGCCATTATCTTCATTGAAGGAGTGCACGTCTGAACTTATTCAACATTTCTGATGTCGTTATTGTGAAGTAGTTGTCATCATCGGAAGGTAGGTTGCAGACAACAGACGGAGCTTCGGTTTCACCATGTTGATAGCTTATTAATTATCAGCGTTCAAAGTCGGGAACTGCGAATATTTTAGGTATTTATAACCTGTAGTGGGTTGATCATCTACTAGATCAGCCTTCGGTTCATAGTTTCCTAGTATTTATTTTTTATATTAAAGTGTGCAATAATGTTTACTTAATAAAATCAAATAAATAAATAAAGGTAGAATTGAATTCATCTGGTAATTTTTGTATAACCTTTAATGCAGGCAACTTAAAAAAATACCAAAGTTTACATTTTTGCCTACGTAAGGCATACGAATGGAAAGTTTAAGTTCGAACGTTTTTACCCTATAGTTGTATTTCAAACAGAGGAGCAACCAGCCAGTAAGTATACCAAAAAGACTGTTTGTTGACCGTTTTAGCCAACTCTATAAGTTTCGTAAGCGAAAAAGACTATTATTATAAAATACTCACAATACATGTATTTTGTTACTTACGTTACTTAAAACTTGTAATAAGAATCATTTTACAAACAGTACCTAGTCGGCGAAGCACTACAATCTAAGTTTGGTTCCTGTGGGACGACATTTAATGTAGAATGTATTAACTTAATAAACTTAAAATAAACTCCGTTACTTCAAAGATCTTTGCGCTTTGTTATAGTGTAGGTGGGATGAGTTTATCTCCCGTAGGAGGATAACGTGAAAGGACAGAACTGGAATCAAGTGTTCTGAATTCAAATTACAAATAGTTTTTGAAAACAGGGTTAAAAACGTTTAGTTTATTGAAACTTGCCACTGGATTGCCACTTGCTTCATACAGCAAGACTCGGGTGCGTTATGATTGTACACTCCACCACTCTGCTCTTGGTGGTGACAATCAGTGGCAGAAATTTGTATTTTTATGTGCATTATGTTGACCTATAATAATGTATTAAGCAAAAACGGATTTTCCTTAGAGTTTTTACCAATTGATAAAGGGATTTACGATGAAGGTTTACGAGTAGACGGAAAATTTATTAAACGGTTGATAAAAATGTTTCGGGTGCGATTAATATTTATGAATCATACACATGTTTACCGAAGCGAAGCGATGACATATTTCTAGTAGTCAATAAAGTGGTCGCCATGTCGCACCTTTAGAATGAAAGTGACTTAACTCAAAATTCCTGAAATTCGAGATTTTACTATAAATTTACTTAAAAAAGCCTACTCTAAAACCCCATGGTGAAAAAGAGCCCGAATTGTGAGTGAGAAAGGAAAAAAGGAAAACCTCATACATCTGTCTTCATAAATTTACTCAAGACCATACATTTTTGAAAACTTTCTTCGTCATTTCCCATAAATTGCAATTTTTGAGTTAAGTCCCTTTCATTCTAAGGATGCGATGTAAGGGTTTCCTTCGGCCTTTCTTCTCCATAATGTTAAAACGAATCCTTGTTTTCGAATGTTCCTTTTCGAAACGGTAGTAGAATCAAAAGATGAAGTGCATAAGTGTATTTATAGAATGTCTATATAATGAAATGATTTTGAATGTTAAGTTGGCAGTGTTAATAAGATACAGGTTAGTTACTGTGCGAATACAACACGAGACATTGCATACAAATTATTTTGAGTTTTGTTTCTTACTATTATCAAGTGGTATATTTTTTATTTAGAATTATTTGTTTATAACAACGCTGGTGTGTATGTATGTTTATTTGTATATATATTATATATCATTAATACAGTGTAGTTGTGTACCCCTGACCCTCTTTTCGCGTCTTTTCAAAATGTCCTTAGCAACCCAAAGGACGTCTGGAACGATGGATACGAGTACAAGACCGACTTTTGCTTAGCTGTATTTATTGAATATTTAGATATTGTTCTATCCTAGTATGCAATAAGTACTATTGTATTATTGTAGTGTAATGTGGAAGGGTTTGCAAATCGGTTGATTTTGTTAACTCCAATATATATTTACTTGTGTAATGGCTGTCACCAATCGTGCTTTCGTTATCGCTGTCCTCGTGTTAGTCTATATTAAATTTACGAAACTACGTTACGTTACTTGCCGAAAGGTGTCAATAAAATAGACGTATTGTTCATGTGAGACATGTCGATACTACGTGCAAAATGGGTCAGCGAATACCTAAATAGCTATGACTACGATATGCAGTCGGTAATAATGTAGGTACCGATCGCTTGAGCTTGAGAAATTCTCAGAACGGTTCGTGAGAGCGATCACCGATCCTCGGCATGTAATAAACGAGGTTACTGGAAGTTGATTTGTTGGGCGATGGTACCACCGACTGAAAATATCGGTGTGAACACAAGTGAGTTAAATAGTGTGAGTGAGTGAGTTAATGGAGTGAGTTAATAGATTCTAAACGAAACGAGTTGTATGAATTTGAATCCCACTTACACCACTACATCTCGAAGTAATAAGCGTATCGCGAATTAATTATCATATGTTTCGGTGAAGAAAAATATCGTGAGTAAAGCGTCATACTTAAGAGTTCCTCGTAATGTTTAAAAAGGTGAATGAAATCTGTCAAATTAGCAGTAAGCCGGTGCAGTGCACGCAATATAATTATAAACCGCTACATTGTCGGAATCCATTGTTGTGATCTGTGCATAGTAGATAACAAAGAAGAATACAAATTTCCTCTATCTTTAGTATGTCTCGTAATAATACCAAAAATTCAAACACCAATTTATGCACTTCACTCGACAGCCAAATTCAGCACACACAAAGCACACACTTGCCTTGAACTCTTATTATTCGGTTATTACTGCTTTTGATCACTTTAACTGATACGCAGTTATACAGTATTATATGTTAATCTTCCAAATCGTATCGTCCGCCATCTTGTCAATTTATAAAGTGAACTAACATTTTTACTTTTTAATATCACCTGTGATTTGAATGAAGTTCATTTAGCCTTCGCCGCCAACTAGTTTGTTGCACACGAGATTACTTTTTTATTTAAGGTTAATATATATATATCTAAATGCAAATGTAACCATAACATGAGTTTGATAGAATGACGAAAGTCGTTCGTCGAGTTTAAGATTTGCAGCGATCGTTAAGTTAGTATCGATTATCTACTATGAGCAAACTATTAATAGTTACATAAAGATGTGTAAAGGTTAGTGGAGTAAGAATCAATTAAATTTAATGACTTTATACTTTTAGTTTATTAATAAACGTAATATAGTCTTCAATTGGCTGGTGTGTAAGTATGATTACTTCATACATATTAACAAAAAAATTGTAACGGGTTGGATTAAATATTTTTGTTTTTAATGGGTAAATAAAATTTTGATATCAATCAAGAGTCCAAAAAGCTAGACAGACTTGATTAATATATTATATTTGAGAATATTATCAATGTTGATCTAGATAATTTTTTTACGCCGAAAATGGATCTATTCTCGCGAAAAAGGAGTTAAGATAAGTATGGATATTCGGTTCAGATGCAAATAGACAGTTTTCTCTGTTTTTCTGCAGGTATTGCAAGAGATTGTACATTAAGCTTATAATATTGTGTATATTGTACCAAGTATGTAATAATGTAACAATTGTTGGTAAACCAAATAAATAAATAAATATGCTTTTTATTCATAGAACTATGAAAAAACCGAGCACTGAAACAATAAAATAGGGCAAACATGAAAATTATTAAATGCCGTTGAAAAATTGTTTAGATATAGTTCTATTAAAAAACATAAGAGGATTACTATTTGCATTATAAAATAGTATATTGTCCGTAAAAATGAGTGCTTTTTACCACTCTGGACCACACCTACATTTACGGTCAGATCGTATTATAGTAAAACTATTTCATAAATGAAACAAGTAGCATATTAGAACTAATTACCCAAATTGTAATGTTTTAAATGTATTTTTGCTTTACAAACGTTTACAAAAATTATGCTGTCAGATAAATATGATTTATTTCACTACAGTACGGGAACTCACGATAATTTTCGTCAGTTAAGCTTTGATCTCGCTGAAATATCTTATATGTCGAGAGCTTATTAGAATGTAAAATTTCTCCATTCCTTCCCATAAATATCTCCTTACGATTTTTGCTCGTCAGAGAGTGGTGCACTGAGACTCAGAACATCTGGACGAATAAATCAATTTAAGTGCAAAATAGGACTCTCTATAAATAGCTAGCTTTCATGTTAACCTTGAAAAAGGCAAGCTTGAATAATTCATAGTAACTAAACAGATATAACATCAACAAGTTTTAATGCAATTATCGGCGGTCAGTTTAAGGCATAAAGTATAAGACCTAATCCTTAATCTTTATAAAAACATTAAGACCTCATGAATCATGATTTGTTTTATTCGTTGTATTAAGTGCATTAATTTATTTATTATAACTATGTAGTATCATTGTCTGCTCTTTTCTAATATGTATATATTTGTGTATGGTTTATATTTTGAAGTAGTTATAATGCGTCGTATCTACAGTTTATAAAGGAAGTATATATTTGTTTCTTATTTATTGTAATTACCACAATTAAATTAATATTAATAATTTGTTATAAAATCAACGTTATTTTACCGTTTATAAAAATTAGGAGAATATTTATATAAAAGCTTTAACACAAGTCTTTCTTCCTTACTTTCTAATCATTTCTTAGCCGACAACGCATCAGTGATACATTTGGTTTTGCTGATGTCCATGGGTGATGGTGACCACCACCATCAGGTGGCTCATCTGCTCCTTTGTCGGCTATTAACATAAAAATCTCTCTATCTACTCTATAGATGTAAATTAAGATACAATTTGTTTTTCTTGTTTGTCTGGTATAGTTTA
>PDGT01000089.1:662626-686337 GCA_003671415.1 Megathymus violae
TTTGTTTTCTATCTTTGATTAACATTATAGCATATTCTGTACTTTATACTTTTACGGTTTATTCATATCATTGTAGCATATTGTATCTACTTTATAATTATATATTTACACATGTACTTTGTACAAATTGTGAGTTTAATGCGTAGGTGACGCATTCTCATTGCAACAGCGACGCACGCGGAGCCCCATTTAGCAATTTGTATTACAGTAACGGGACTATAGCGGTGAGATGATTATAATATTAAATACTATGGTAAGTTTAACTTTTAATTGTTTAGTAATAATTAATGGAAATTGCATTATTATAAATAATGATATCCACTAACTATTCTGAGGTAAAATGACCTCATTGCGAGATCATTATCGACTTTCATTTTTAAGTTATCGCGCAAAACATAAAGATATTTCATAATTTTGCAGCTGGTAACACCACACCAGGAATTTTCCCGTTTTTGAAGGACATAGTATTTATTATTTACAACAATATTAATAACACGGCATTATCGACGTGCAACGATTAAGCTGAATTGTTACGCACAACTCCGCCAGATATAAGATGTAGTTACTTTTCAAAATTTTATTAAACATAACACACAAACATACTTGACGGCGATCAACTGTCTGTTGGAATAAAAGATTTTTTACATATTTTTAACACTGTCACATTCTTAAGATTGGATGAACTTAGATGAGACGTGCATGTGTTTTAATAATAAAATAAAAACAAGTTTCATTTTCGCTTTTATTTAAAAACGGAGTTGCCCTATCGAATTGTCACGTGCTCGATTTCCGACTGGAAGAGACCAAATGTTTGTTTCTGGATCTAATTTGTTACTTATGAACGTATTCTAGTATACGATAGGTGGTTAATATTAATAAAAAAAATCTTTGAACAAAAGTAAATCAAAAAGATCGCCGCATCGAAAGAGGTGTAAAAAGAGTAAAGAGATTATTAGGTTGACTTTTTGTTGTGTGTATTTAGGTCGATTGTTTATGTGACTACTTAAGTGGTCTCCATGTTCAGAGGCCAGTTACTCTGCCTTTCTTACAAAATATATAAATATTATCACTAGGAACTAACAATAAAGGACCGTCCAGAAACACAGACACTTTATACAAGTACTATAGTCATTATTAATAAATTACATTTATCATTTAGGTTCATAATTATAATCTCGAACTACTACCTAAATATTAAAGTACATTCCAGGCCATAATTACAAAGGAAAATAAGTATTCTATGCTACATTTACTTGTTATTTTGACACTCAAAATAAATTAGAGGGTAGGCGGTGGGTTACAACGCGTAGGCGGTCTGACGTCATGCGCACCACAAAACTTGTCTAGACGCCGTTGACGTCATGATAACAGCACGACGTAGAACACTTATCAGCCAACTGTGTCAGGAGAACAAAAGTATCTCGATATCAATATCGTGAGTAATACTGATAAATGCTATCGCTCACTTCACTCTCCCTCCGGTAATCTGGACTTATAGTGGCATTTTAGTCACTATAGCCAACAGAGGGTCGTATGTGGGTAGATTCTATTACGTTCTATAAAGTTGGTCTAATTATTCAAATGCACAATATGTGATACAATATCTAAAACTACTACAAAGAGTTCAACGTGGTGTACCATTAGATAAATTGATTCACGAAAGTAAAATTTGGTTTACGCAGTAACTATAAAAAAAAAGAAAAAAAAATTCAAAACGTCTGATAAAATTGTTTCGGCACCGGTCACTGCTTAAGGACGTAATATTCCTATTTCTCAGATCGGATTACTACTTTAAATATAAAAAATGGAAAAAAAGAAAACAAATTCCATTAGTCACAATTATATATCATTGTAACGTGACGTGCCTCTAAGAACATCGATGCTAATGTACTCTACTTAAAAAATATGAATAATGATTTACTTTAACGCTCGAATAGAAGAAGGAATGAGCAAATCGAACTCTGCGTTGAAATCAACAGGTTGGAATCGATTACTAGTAGAAAAGCTCATAAAACCCAACGGATCGTATTAGTCACAAACGAGCTAAAATCGGTCACAGACGTGAGTTGGATGGGCTAGGAGCAAAGCTACCTTCCTCAGAGGGGACATCAGCTCATTAGCCCCGATTATTATGGTTATATAGTACACGTTAATGACGTAGAGTAGTGGCGTACGTTGCAAGGCTCCTGTTAAAATGGCTCCCTGCCTGCATTAGGTCACTATTGTATTCACGACAAATATGTATATTAAAACGCCAGACAAGAAAATTTTGTTCTGTTGTTACGAAAATTATGAAACTATACTACAGTTTTTTAAATTTGCACTATAGTCGTATCATTGTAGGAGGAAAATTTTACGTTACTTCATTTGAGCTACGGGCGCGCCTATCAGCCGCCCACAGTCGTACAATATATTCATCACATTCATCCGGATTTTGTTACTCGTAAGTACAGTAAAATCGTTTAAGTCACTCTTAATTTCATTTCGCTGTACCTACCAGAATTTAATGACCGATTTTATTTTTTACATAAAATGCGTGAATGCTTAAAAACAATCCCACCTGATGATAAGCGGTGAAAAAGGCTAAGATGTTGAACTAATAGAATTTTCTTTTTTATTTAAATTATTTATTTATGTTACTGTATATTAAATATTTAAATAATTAAAAACTGAAATATTAAAATCCATTTCATATAAAACGTTTCAACACAAAACCTCAGTTAAAATTCCTTGAACATAGCATTAAAGGTTTTAATCAAAAATGATAATGAATTTTGCTTTAAGTTGATCACTTTGCAGAGGTCCTTCGAATTTAGTCTAATTTCTGCGATAAATTTTTCATGACGAAACATTAAAGATTTTTTATAAACATATTAATATAAATTAAACAAAATCAATCTTCAATAGAACGAAATAAAATTTATGAGAAGTGAATAATTTGTAAATTAATTTATTGCTCAAAAGTATAATTGTTATTTAATTTATATTTCTCATTTTAACATTTTACTAATTTACCGCCGAAAATATGTAGTATTTTATTAGGCACAACTTAAATTCCGCGTATATTCAACAATATCACTAACATACTTTTCGTTACAAACAACGAGTAGATACCATAACTTATAAATTGATTTGATTTACGATTAAAATTAACACGTGCTCGTTTACATTTTATTTTTATTTATTTTTAACGCACACAAACGTTGTAAAATACTGCGGTAGTCGTAAATAGAAAAGATTAATCATGGCCTTTACACTATAATCCATTGTGGTGATACATGAATTGATAATGGAGAGGTTTTCCGTTTCCAATTTTCCCCTCTGCGGGTTCTAAATGACCTTTAAGCGACGCCAACGCAACAGCTGTACAGGCGAAATATTAACATGGAATTGGAAGAGACGTCGCGGCTTATAACGTTACAAACAACGAGTTATTATAACACGTTATTTAAAACGGATTTGCGTTAAATAACAGTGGTCTTTACTAGCTACTTATTTAGAACTTTGTAAGGATACAAAGTTCATTAATTTTAATCTGTTTTAATGAAGTAAGTTTATATCTCTAGCTTCAAAAGCAGTATATGGAGAAGAGAAAGGATATATAATATTTAACATAATATTGCAAAGTTTACCAAATTAATATATACAAATTATAATATATACCGTGACGTCAGACTTCTTCGCCTCGTATGATGATAAGTGAAGTACATATTTTTGGTGAATACAAATAACATATTTTATGATATATTGTTTATAAAATATAAAATAAATGATATAATAATTTTGGATTGTAATAAGTTTAAATCTACAGTTTATCATTATAAAAACTTATTTTTTCGGCCAGCGTGATCGAGAAAGTCGGATTTATAATAATTATTATGCTATGTGTTGTGTGTATATGAAGGTTTAATGATTTTTTTAATATTATAAATATTTGTTATAGCAATAAGTACGTAGCCCTGTAGAAGTAGTATTATTATCTATAGTTGTTTTTTTTTTAATATTCAACGTGTAAGTCGTGGAATTAAAAAAGTAAAAAATATTTTCTGTTGAACCGTTGTTCATTGGTGACTAAGTTGCGTTCTATTTTCAATTTTCTCCTCTGTAGGTTACTGACAGCCTATGAGCGGAGAACGCAACTGAGCGAATGTTTCACGCGACAGTATCTTGTAGGCGGCATAAAATTGTCTTTTAAGTCACTGGTCTGTAAGTTGCGCTTATCAAATATTGTTAATTTAGATTAAATAACATAAAAAATAGTATACCATCTTAATTATATTTAATTTCTCTTAAAACTTTTTTATAAACCGAAGTGAATATTTATTGTTTGACTATGGAAAACATTTTTTTTGTTAAAGATGATGTCCATTTTCAAAATAATAAATACACTTTTACACAACTTAATCCACCGATTAGGATTCAGTATGACGCATGAAATGATACATTACGTACAGACAACTTCCGGTTACAAAAAAATATCTGTCATATTATGTTTCTCCTTTTCGGGAACTGAACCTGTATCGTTCGCTCGCAAGTTCACTACCATCTGATCTACAGATTCGTCTGTACTTAAATATTTGTAACGTTTTATCTCAACTTAATTTTCCTTATTGGTATTCTTCCACAGCCTTACAAATAAATCCAGACTTATTCAAATTTAGCTACTACTAAACTAGGCTATTAAAATAACTCTGAAGGCGTCTGGAATTTATAGCACAGCATTTAATATAAAACAAGAGTGTGCGGTGACGTCACGAGCTTAGTTGTGTCACTTCCAACGTACAAGTTAATTTTATAAGTTTACTTATCGACGTTGATGCATATCATTCAATATCAATATGTATGTGTATATTAAAATACATTTGTTTTCTGTACATTTTTTTTTCTGATTCTCTTTGTCCTTTTATTTTTTGTCACTTACTCAAAGGTGATCTAGTGGAAATTGTTAGTTAGCAATTAGAACACCCTTTATACACGGTTGTATAGCTCATTATGAAGTTACTTTTCTCATTCATTTTGCTGGAAAACAAAGCGTATTGCAAAGCATGTAAACAAATTGATTGAAATGAAATAGGTTTTTTTATAAACACTTATCGAAGATTAAACCACTCTGTCGCTTCCTCAAGTTCCTACGGTAAGCAGTCTTGCAAGAAGAAGCGGCAAGAAAATCCCAAGCAGGATTACTTTTACTCAGAGAAACCTTAATCTATGTATCTATCTATCTATACACTACCATAACATAAATCCAACTTCAAATAATCTGTACGTGTATTGGCCGGCGGGTCATATTTCTTTGGTCAGCAAAATGACTGTACCGTCATATGGTGGTTCGTCTGCGCATCTGTCAACTGTTATTATATAAAATTTCACGTCAAACACATCAGTGAACATGCAGTGTAGGCCGTTAATACCTAACATCTATGTACATACATGGGCCGACGTAATTATTAGTTCCTAATGTCATTGCCACTTCTATCCGATTATCGTAACAATAATTGGTGTTTGCCTTATAATTGTAGCTTATGTAATTCAATACGGATGACTTACATATTTTGTTTTTTGTACAGATTAGTACAAATATTTCGAATTTCATCGTGTTCTCTTGTAGGTCAAAATTACATCCCGTTACACTGTGGCGTTACTAATTGTTTTGGCTGTATAAGTAAGTGGTCAATCTTTTCTTCATGATTCTGTAAATACTTGACTGAATTTATAATTTAATTATTTTTTCACTGAAGGTCCGATCCTACGCAACTAAGTCAATAATTTTTTTTCATACCTTATTAAATCGTAGTAAAATTAAAGTCAACTAATCTAGTCTTGCCAACGGCATGGTAGGGACTATGTAACGGTGCCCGCAAAAAACGTATGTACAATCAGATGTGGACTCCATCACCAGTTCCCCGTCAAACACAAGTGAGGAACAAATCTGATAAGACGCGATAGAGCATTATTACAGTAACATGCGCCGATGTAAAACATCTTCGCTAATTTAGTAACCGTTTCTTTTGTGCATTATTTTTATTTAAAAACTATTAAATGCTAAAGGAATTATTTAGTTTCGTCTCTTACTTGTAAGGGTTGTTAATCCTAGTGGTTTTGACCAATCCCAGTTGAGTTGCAATCATGCATACGCAAATTTTCAAAGTTTTGTGCATATTTAAAATTAATTATAGCTTGGTTCGTTGGAAGGTAACGTCGTGAGGAAACCTGTACATAATAGTCTCTCAGACATGCGAAACTAATAGAATTGACTCGCTTAAATATGAAGTGACCCTGTAAATTAGTTTGTAGTAACCTTGAGCACGGGGTCCCGTGTTCGACTCCTGCCCAAAATATATACATTATAAGTATATATATTATACATTTATATGGAAAATGTGTGTTACGTGATCATTGTGCTGTCTGATTCGTGTTCATCAATGGTATCCGCAGTATAGTGAAATACAGGTGCAGGGGTGTGAGTGTGCGACGATCATAATAATATGTATGTTTTATTTGCAAAAGCTACACAAAAACACTTAAAGGCCTTCAACACGATTTAAACCATTCGCCATATCTCTCACCACAAAACCAATTTTCCGTAAGTTACAACCTTATCGGCTTTCTAACCGAACACTAAACTCGTTTAGTCACGCCGTAAATTTGGTATATAACTCATTTTTTCAGATGGTGGTGTAATCGATTGTTCAATAGAATGGATAAAAATCGATTATATCTGTTCCACGCACTGATCGGTCGCAGCTGGCGGTACGGGTGTGGAAAATTGAGAAAATGAAACGCGTGGGCCGCTGACGACAATACAACCCTGTGACCTTAAACACAAATTCTAACACACGCTCTTGTAAACAAGAATATGGAAATTTGCTAATAAAAAAATATCGTCACATACTTATATACCTTGGTCAGAATTTGAATCCGGGAGATTATTCGTCTGTCAGGGTCTCCATCAAACAGACTACATCAAGGCTGTAGCGGTAGTGTATGCACCTACTTGACGGAGATAATAAATTACATATTGGTAGAGAAGTAGAAGAAGTCGTAGAGCGGGTAGTTTTATGATGAACAGAGGCAGTCTTGTTACGGATATGGTACGGATCGGACGTGTGGTAGCACCCGTAGCTTTGTGTAGATCACATGAGGAACGCCAGATTAGCCTATGTAGATTTGTGCTACGATATTACGAGTCCAGCTGTAAGCCTTATCTCGTAATTCCGCTACGACACTGATAATGATAATAATAGAACTGTACATTGAATAGTTTTTGGAAATTTCATTGTATGTAGTTTTTTTGTCAATAAAGAGGGCTAAACATATGTTTTTGGAATTCCTGTCTATCCGTCTGAACAAATATAAGACTGAAACAATTAAACACATTTGGATGATTCTTTAAATATTTGAAAAGTATGTCAGAGATAATACTTGAAATTTTGCTATACATTTAGAATTATTTTAGCGTATGGCAACCCATACGAAGAAGTCGACGGACTCGCTCAAAGAGTCATCTTAAAGTATCAAAGTAACCTAATTATTTCGACGGCAAATATATACTAATATTAAAAACAGCGAGTGAGTTTGTCTATATGTGGAGGTTAATCCCCGGAATAGCGGCACCTATTTGAAAAATACTTTTACCATTTAGAAGGTACATCAATCCCGACATAGGCAAAATTAATTCGAATCAACTCGAACGAAGTCGGGCCAGTCGCTAGTTTTATATACAAAGATAGTTTCTTAGAATATAAATAGCGCAGAACAATATTCGTTTTATATTTAGTTCTCGAGAGAATTTAAAGACTGAAATATCTCCTAGAATTAAAAAAAATAAAATATTTATGGACTTGCTACAATAACGTCATGTCATCGTAAAAGTGAATTTGTGCTGTGCTGTATACTATCTAAAAGCACATTTCCCCTTGGTAAATATCAGATTAATTGATTTATGTATGTTGTGTATGTATGGGGCTTATATGTGTGCGTGCGAGCTGCGTCTTGTATTAATTTATTTTTTTGAATAAACCAGTGCATATCGAACTACCGTGTTTGATGGTTGTTGCGCCCGCGCCCTTCCGCAGTGAATACATAACAATGTAACATGTTACATTTACAAGTACCGATTAAATGATCCCATGCCTGTATAGAGTACGGTATAAGGGTAGGGTACCAGGGTAAGGTTATGTAGTGTGAGTAATAATAACATCTTTCAAATATATTCATCCGCTATAAATGATATTTATACATATTGTTATTTTAAGTGTATAGAATTATATATATATATAATTATTATATTTATGTATATAATTATATATATATATTAATAACAAGTCCTTAGTAAATAAGAACAAAACCATAAATGATATAAAAACATAGTTTTTAAGGGTTCATTGACGAAATATTTGCTTTACAGTATTTAATACATGCGGTCACCGGAAGGACTTTAAAACACGTTCACATTCAGGAATGAATTACAGTTACTACTAATAGAATTATAATCATAAACATTTTCATAAATTAACTAATATTAGCTTGCAGAGTGACACCGACGGCAACGCTGATAATGGCGTACCAGCGGGAAGAAGCTGCGCTATCAGCGGAAACTCAACTCTCAATATTAATGTTTTATATGTGCTAATTTAAGACCAAAATTAGCTTCAACTTGTTAGTGAGCGACTGCAGGGCACTGTTAAGTTCTTACATAAGATGAGACCTATATTATACTCCGGCACGCTGTTATGCAGAATGGTGAAGAAGCTCAAGAAATAAACGAAATGAGATAAAATCCACTTTATTGTACACCAGAACAGTATATGGCAATAATGAGATAGAATATTAAAGTACAACAGGGAGCCTTGTCACATAATTAGCGATCTCTTCCAGACAACCAATTAAGCCAGTACAGTATATAAAGAAATGAACCCAATAAGGATGCACAATTATGAAAAATAGGCTATATTTTTATTACTTCTCAGCAGCTAGTGTAATTGCAGAGGTTATCAGAGTGACAGTTTCTTAAAAGAAACCAGCGACCGCGCACGTTGGATTGTAACTGGTAAAGAGTCAGTGGTCAATGTAAGTGTCGAATTATGTCGAATCTCACATACATTCGACGTCATTTAACAACTATCTAACAATAAAAACAAGGACATGTGGTCGACAAGCGAACCACCCAAGCAATTGTTCCGTTAGTGGTTACCTAAATTGGTCGTCTTCTTACAAATGAAAAGAACTATTTGGCTAACGAACACTGTAAATATTGTCTCTAGTTCCTCTACTTCAGCTTTGACTTGATCTAATTCTAGCTTTCTTTTCCATTCACTCATTCCTTTCATATTGTTTACGTTATCCCTGAAACAAATATATATATTTTCCGTCTTGTAAGTGTCAGAGCATTATACTCCATATTATCTTCTAATTACTTTTCTTAGCTTCACCATACCCATGTCTAGCCCAAATATATATAGTATATAAATAATTGGTTTTTGTCTTCGCTCTAAACAATGTGTCCTCAACTTTACCTTTAAGTTTTTTTTTTCCTAAGTCAATATTTTGAGGCTTTTGATAGTGCAATAATAGGGTTTGCAATAAGATACAATCGGTTAAAATTATTAATAGTTATAAAAACTGAATCGTTTACACATTCTCCGTACACAGCGTGAACGTTTAATCGTTTGGACAATCACACCTGTTGACGTGTGCTCGGCCTCTTCAGCGATATAGGGAAAAAATATTATCTCGATTTATCATGGTCCCGCTATGTGTACCTCATCTCTCATCTGCTAAATCTAATTTGATTGAAGAATAAAGCGTGTGTAAATACGTATTATGGACGGTTTTGTTACAATTACAGTACAAAAAATCAAGCAAATGATTGGTTACGTACTAAAATCAATAAAAAAGTACATATTAAGTTTTAATACGAATATAATACGACCGTAATTCACAGTAAAATACGAGTAATAAGCAAGTTATTTATTTATTTATTTTTATTTACCATTATAGAAACTAACAAAACAGGTGCACCTAATGCGTTAGTTTTATCACTTATATTTTTTATACATTATTTAATTAAATTATTACAAATTATATATATTTACTACATTCATTACATATTAATACATTACACTAATTCATAAATATATTCAATTATAATCAAATATTTATGAAATATCCAAAGATAATTTATAACTATTTACTACAACGTTACTAATAGCCTTTGTGCACTTTGTGTGTGTAGTTAATTGAACGAGTTAATATAGTAATCAACAATCATTTTTTTTAATTCTCATTCCGTAGCAAAAGTATTCTTAAACAGCTAGAGTTACATATTTTGATACAAACATCGATACAGAATAAAAATTCTTACCTATAGACTTGCATACATTACATTTGATAAAAAATATTTTTATGCATTAACATGTCCTCTTTACTATTTTATTATTAACATATATTATATACGTCCTACGTAATCGTGACAAATCTAATAATCATAAAACATTTTACAACACTAATAAGTAATAAGTTAAATAGCTGTAAACTTACAACCTACATACTTTAAACAGATAAGATAACAATAAATATAGATTATAAATAATAGTTCCCGCAAAGGTACTACGTAAGTGAAAATGTATTACGTAAGTGATATGCTACTTCTCTCTTTGGCAATAACTAATTGAATTACTTCAAAAATATTATGAGCAATGGTTAATTAATAAAATATCAAATGAGACCGCAACTTAATCCGCACATAGAGCTAAAGCTCTAAAGAAGATGGAAAGTAAATAAGTTATTATCCTCGTAGATGCAACGAACTGGGAGCGAAATTTTGCTTCGCCCTTTTTAGATGATTTTGTCATTTTAATGGTTCTTATATATACTTCGGTATAGTTATTAATTGCAACAGTTGTTTTGAAACACATAAAAACAAATTTATAAGTTGTTTTTATCCCATATAACAAAGAAGCAGTCCACTTTAACGACACGAAAAGTAGTTGACGCGTAAGATATTTTATCAAAATTACATTAACATCCGCCCAATAGATCCATCGTCATGCATGCACAGAGAGACGGGTAACACTTTCAAAAATTGCTGACCCGATGTCGTAGCTACGTCATCTATGTCAACATTATCAACTACTATTGAGTTGGAACTTTTCTATTTTACAAATCGTGAAATTTATCACGCACAAAGACAGTCTCTTTGTGTTATATAAATATCATTTAATTTAACTAATAAATATCTTCACTGCATACTTCAGTTTTATTGCGCTACAAGATTTCAGATTCTATTACAATGTCACTATGATTCAATATGACGTGCCTTAAACGCGTAATCAACACATGCATTATAAAACTGCGTATTTGTGTATCATACTATTTATATTGGAGTGTAATGATCTTTTCAGTTCCCACGTGTAGCGATACTATGATATCATGAATGTGACTGAACTATAATTGGTGGTTTTATCAAAATTACATCAATGTTGATATTGTGTTGATGTCTTTAGAACATTATATCTATATCTTAAAAACTATATCTCAGTGAAAACTACTATAAAACATATAAAACTTAACTTGATTTGGATATACATCGTTATTGAAGCATTAAGGTATGTGCTAGAAATAAGTTTCTTTCTTCTATTGAGAACAGTTGCCTATACAGATAGCAGTACTGTAATAAACTAATTGCTTTAAACGTAGGTTCTAATCTAGACAGTACAATAAAACACATTATAAAACACTGTAGTATCGTAGTATAACAACGAACAACCCACATAGGGATTAAATACAATTTGCCTTAGAAGAAGAGGTCCCTCTTCCAAATAATCTAAACCAGGAAAATTTATGTAATATATAAACGTTACTTTTAAGTAATAAAATGTTATACACTTATTACAATTTATAAAACAAAACAGAAGAATGAATAAAAAAAAATAGGCTGTCATGTCAATAATAACAGTCGTTTCATAAAGTTGGTAGCATACTTCAGTGAAAATAACTATGTTGAAAGGAATTTGCCTACTCGAAAGTTCCTCTCAAAATGAGTAAGGCCCAGGATGCCCTTGCTTCAATCTCCTTCATGAAGAACGTGACTTTGTCTAAATACATTATATTGAATAACCCTCGATGAATCGATTTTTTATGAATTACATTTATGTCAATATTAGGATAGCAATGGAATCGTTGAGGTAATTTCTATTTCTATTCGTTACACTCAATATCCATTTGTTTGCGTAACTACTAGGTGAGTTACGACTACATAAAACGATTATTCCATTAATACCTACTATCGATTACAAAAACGATGTCAATCTGTCTATTTGCTACGACTACGATACAACCAGAGTAAGTGAAAAGTGTGTTGCAAGGAATGTAATTGCTCAATTATCATGTCGGCCCCGTTACGACGTGTGTGCATAGATAACATACATCAGTACTGTACTTAATATACACTTATATTGTTTACAGTGCACTCGACTCAGAACTTACAACAAACGCAATTGGACTGTTATTGCAGTGTAATATCGCAAATTGGGTTGAAATCTGCGTGGGATAGCATACGTTCAACGTCGTACATACCCACTGGCCCAGATTGACACTCGTGGTGACATTGCGCCAATTGTATCCGCTGGTAAACTAAAATGATAACGTAACCTACACTATTTTTGTACACGATAGTATAGTAACAGTCAAAGCATGATGTAAGAATATAGGTCTATGGTCCATATGTATCGAAGAGGAGCCTAAAATATAGACACGATATAAAATATTCCAAAAAATTAAACACTTACAACTTTGATTTTGTATTCTCCCTACTTCCGTAATCCCATTTCATTCATTGCCATCTTTCTATCTATCTACAAGCTATATTATACTTAACCTGTTATTTAATTTAAATTGGTACACCCTGCCGCTAGATAATATTCCTATGGTTATAACTTCTCACCTTAAGGTTATTTGGTAGAAATCGTTTTTAGCAATAAGATCGCCTATTGTATAATTATGTTGATCAAATTGTTCTTAAGTCATGTCCGTGCTACGGTGTACAATGAAGAGTATTATTACTATTAACTATACTGCGATTGGTGCGTAACATTTAAAATTGCGTTTACTCTCAACAAGTTTCCCCGAACGGTGTTAAGAGTTTCGGGAAAGTATCTCCTTCCCGAACGCTATGCGAAATGGACCAGTTGTTTGTATTGGTTGAGTGTACAAATGAGTTCGTTTGACCGTTGTGAGCTGAATTAACTAAGCATTTAAAGTTTAATAAATTGACTTAAAATCCTAATACGACTCGCGCCGCGGCACGAACGTCAACAGTTTTGTAGGTACTTGTGCTTGAATGATGTTGGAGACTGAAACGCTCCAACATGTCTGTGACATCAAACTAGATGGAATTTCTGAGGTTAACTACAGAACTATTAGATGTCCTTGAGCCTAAATGTTTGGTTCAGCCCGATATAACGACGCATCGTACGCAAGAAATTGTAATACCTATGCTTATTGGATATTTACCTGGTGCAAATTACGTCACACGTAGGTATAGCCTAGTTATTTACAATTCGACCTCCCACGCGTGTGGTCCGGTTTCGATTTCTGGCTTTTTCGAAAGTATGTACATATATTATTTATCACTTGTTTTACCGGAGTGAGTAAGAAGTAATGAAAATTTACAATATTTGGAAAAAAATCTCGCATTACGCGAAGTTAACGCACTTAAGTTTTATTATAAGCGCCGTCCATTTCGTTGTTTATTTGCTTTATAGAATTTCCTAACTACTCTTTAGACCAGTTAGTTGGTTATTAGTACATATTAGGTAGAAGATAATCTTTACTCATATTCAAATTACAAATATGTGAATGTCTCAATTTTGTACGTCCCTGCCAATAGAGACGCAACTACGGGTATGACTGAGTAAGCATTCCTATTACAACAAAAACAAACTATTCTTTAAGCAACAGACTTAGAATTCGAATCGTAACTAAGCCAATAATTTCCCTCGAGCCAAATGCGTGCTTTATGCTGAGCATAGAAATTTAGTTCCAATCAGTACGTTACATTACAAACTGAAGAGCTCGCTGAGTTGGCTATTAGCCAAACACATGCCCTATATCCAGGTTTTCTCACGCGAGGCTTCGACTTGACCCCTTAGTAACCGTACGGTTTGTTCAGATTATTGTCAATACTTTATTAAAGGCAGAATGTAAATATGCGAGTCCAGAGTCTTACACGCAATCACTATCGAGCTACTACCAAAGTAATCAGTCAGTACGTATTTCAACTAGTATAGTCAAGTGGATCGAAATCTCGGGTCCGGATTGTTTAAGATGTCCTATATCTATTTATATAAATTAGCTAAAAATATAAATAAATAAATTCTTGAACCAGATTTAAGTAGGGGCGGGCCGCTCCTTTGATACAAATCTGGTTAAGTTTTTCTTTGTTTCTATGTTTAATTCATATGGTGTATAATGAAGTGGTATTGTATCATTAACTAACTAATGTTTACTACAGCCCCCACGTCAGTTAACGTTCTAACGTAGTTATTGACCATTATCTGCACAAAAGAAATGTACAGAATGCAATAAAATTATTTTTATTTACTAATAGTGTCTGGAGATGACTCTCGGTGAACTCGTTGAAGTTAAACAATCTCCAAGAGAACAGAACAGAATCTCTAACCAACTTATATTAAATAGGTATAATAAATACTGGTGATGAATAATGTATTATTTATCAAATTATATATTAATATTCATTTAAATTAATAATAAATTTAGATGTATATTGTTAGGCATAAACAAAATTTCATTGAAACTCACCATCTTTCGAAAGTATGAGAAGGCGCACGACGCAGAAATTACCTACAATTCGCGATTACGTGCAAGTTTGGACGTTATACATATTAGGTGTGGCAGTATCAAACACATTTTAAACTTTTAGAGAATCAGTTAATAAACTGCGGGTTTACCGCTTCCGTTTTGGCCGAAATCGTATCGGCGGCGGTGATCTTCACCATCACGAGACTTGTTTCGTCTGTCTGTAATTATAAAAAATCGAACTAATTTATCCATATAGGTATCGTCGATAGACTAACCTATTTTAAGTGAAGCCTTTTTTTTTAACAGAGAAGACGCGAAATAGGTTGAGATTCCGATAAACAGACTTAAGTGTAGACTTAAAAAAACTTCGAACCATAAAATAAATAAAATAATAAATAATAATAATAATAATAAACCATAATCATAAATTGTGAAATGGGAAAAAGGGTAGATTCAAATTGGAAACCATTAAACCATTTAGGTATTCTGTAAAACACTTGTGTACGTTATTTTTTGCTTCTACTATCGTTTCGAAAAAGTGCTTTAAAATTGAGGAGAAGAAAAGGCGAAATAAATTTTACAGTACGTCTTAAAAATGTCACATGGCATTTATAAGGTAAGTTTAAATCATGACGTCCATGAATGATATTTAGCTGAAGATTAGTAGGCTTACTAGCATTATTGAAGTATTCAAAACGAGAGTTGAAATGTAGGCATACTGATAATTGTTACTTTATATTTATTTTTTGATACACTTTAACAAACCCATATAAACTTTAAGGTAATATTTTATAATTTAATTATTTGCATATTGTCGATTTGGATTCGTAGATATGCTTTTTTCTTTTATGTACACAAAGCCTTAAAATAATATAACAATAAAAATTTGACTGTCTGGATGCGACAAGAATCGACAAATTTTCACATTCACTTTGAGGTTTATAGGTGACGTGATGTCCGAATGCAGGGGCCGTGAGAAAGCAAGTAATGTTTGGAATTCCAATATGCTAAAACGCCATTACCTCAAGTTCCAAGTACAAGTATTAGCATTAGAAACTGACCCGTGATTGTATTCAATGGCTATCGTTGTGATCAATACGAATGACCAATTACTAGTCATCTGTATTCTTGACGACTGATATGATTTTAATCGTTCATTATGAAGACAACTTGCGTATTGATGCGTGTATTGACACTAATTTGTAGCTGTAGCTTTATGCACGCAATTATACTGGTTTGATAATAATTATGATTTGAAAGTAGAACGCGAGTATGCAGTTAAACTGAACTGACTGTACTGTATGGTCATAATAAACGGTGAAAAGATGACTGCAAGTCCATCATCCCTAACACTACATGTGTCAAGCATTTACCAATCTCAACTACGACTCTTAATACAAATCGAACACAACTAGAATCCTATTTGAACTATAGTCTTATTACTTTTAAGGTGTATGATGGAACGCCTTGTCTGTAAATGTGGCTCTACTCACTCTGTAAATGAAAATGATGTATCGAAGGGCGTCAAACGGCATAATATCCTACGACCATTGAGTTGGTCATTATCGGCCGCATTAATCCGCACTGGAGCAGCGTGGTAAGCTCCGGCTGAATTACGAAAGAGCCGTGGCTGGCAGTGGAATGCTATATGTTTGTATGTTTCATTAGGACAGGAGTATTTTATGCCGAAATTTCATACTTGTAGGTCATTGTTAAAGTATTCTAATATTATTTGTACAAGCAAAAAAGCAATAAATCAAACAAAAAAAAAACAAATCTTAACATGATTAGTTACATATTTTATTGCGAGATTGAGTTTATTTCTCGTTCACTACGAGTACGTATTGCACGTATTATCTGTCGTATTCAGGTGAAATATATTTGACGTCATTTCGAACATTCCTTCATTTACGGAATCATGTACAGTGAGAACCTCAAGGCGATCAGCCGAACTATTCTGAAATATCATTTCACGCTTCAAAACACACAGAAACCTCAACATACCTGTACAACATAAATGTATGTTTGTTCACCAAAACAAAACTACTAAGCTCGTAACTATGTAGTTTCCACAATTTAAAATTTATTCTAATCAATTTGAACTGCACTAACATCAGTGAAAAAGACAAGAGATAAATGTTGCTTCAAAATATATATTGGAGGAGCAATAATAAATTCTTCTGGACAAAGTCTAGTTTGTATTGCAGAGCACCTTGTCAACTGCACACGTCAAGCACAGCTAGCACAGTTGTGCAAATCGGTGCATAACTGCAATCGATTACTTCGGAGGACTTTTCACGGTGAGTTTATATATTGTTCGTGTATTATTTTGACAGCAGGCCAGCTTGCCTTAAAGTATTGTAACAAAAACGCTTCACTTTAGTTATGTTAATTAACATGAATTTTGTTAATAACGCCCAATTTAGATTAACCTATGTATCAATATACTATAGTATACGTATGTATAATTAACATCTAATCACCGTTGTAAGTAACCATTGTTCAAGTACCTGTCCGGAAGCCATAACGATATATTTATATTTGCCTATTTACAAAGAAAAAAAAATTTCTTCAGAATAACCGATTTTTTTGTTTTTGTTGTGTAGCTATTGCGATATGAGTATTGTCAATAAAAATAAATTTAGAACAACAATACAATGATTAAGGACGGTTTAGAACACAAGTAATTTAAATCGATCTGTTTGTTTATTTATTTATCTTTTTACATTATTTTAACATTTATCTTTATTTATTTATTACATTTATTTATTTATTTATTACATCATTTATGATTTATCTTTAAACAAGCAGAGTAAGCTTCGTCGTAGTAAGTGGTCAATGTCATACCAGGAGCGACACGGATGCGTTTCGACCGAAATAAGAAGATTCCACTTGTTATTGATTGATCTTATAAAAATCTTATAATTATATATTATAGTAAAAAAAATCTTTAATCACGTGTTTTTTACAACTGGTTCTACTTCGAGCTGATGGCAAATGGCAGGCTCTTGTGTTAAATTCATTTTGAGCTATCTATTCACTCGTTTATACCAAAATTTAATCTACAACCGCTGTTTCATTCCAAATCATTGCAGAAGCTACGCTTTCACATTTTTCCATAACATTGCCCACCTGTACACGTGTATGTTGTCAATATTTATTGTTTCGAGTCGACAGCGAATGTGTACACTTAATACTTTGATGCTCGGATCTTGAATGGGACGGTCGAATCAACAAGTTGTTGTTCTCGTAGCAATAAAGTGATTTTATTTCTATAAATTACATCTTCAGTAGCAATACAATGATTTATAGCAACAAATATCTTTATTACCAATGAAGATACCACGCAGTGGTAAGACAGTAGAGTCTTATTACGAGTATTTCCAATGTTTTCCTCCTTCCGCTTGATTCAAGTTGATAGGCAAGATTTGGATAACATCCTTATATAATATTCTTATTTGTTTAATGTACATTATTATTATTAATTTAATACAGGCAAATGCCTTTCCTAACTTAATTTTAGTCTTTTATAACATTAAGTAGTTGGTTTGGTTGTGAAGATTAATTTGCAATTTTGGAAGCCATGCAACGGCATGAGAATTTCAGAAACATGATTTGACCACTAAACATTAAGGTTTATACTAGTTCACACTAAGGCAACGTGATGGCGTACAATGCAAGCCTCTTTAATAACGAAACCCGTGCCCTGTTGTAAACCGCCGACGGATTGAAACCAATCAGCAATTTATAAGTTATAAAATTTATGTGCAAAAGATGACTGTTGTAAATTAGTTTTTTCTTACTTGATTTGTATACCACTGCTAATATTTCTAAACCATGATTGTATTTATTTACGACGAATCTATCCAATACGTATAATAATTATTTGCTATTAAATGGCCACTATGACCCATAGTCGTCTATATTAAAACTTGAATACAATCTAGTTTGGAATCGTTCATGGATATATAAAAATGTTTCAATATATGGCAATGGGTCTTTTAAAAAAATTACATGTTAATCTTTATTTCCATACAATAATTATTTGCGCGATTTTATTCTACTGTTACCAAATCTACGCTGTTTTAACCTTTTAACCTCTGTCCTTGTCTATCTCAATTCATTATGCAACTGTCTCTATCTGCCTTGGTATTCGTGTCCAACGGGACGTCGGCGCATCGACGAGAACTTCAAGTTTCACCTTTACATTACTTACACTAGAATGCTAGAGAGGATAGCCAAACGGGTGTGAAATAATACAATGAAATGATAAAAGAACAAAACCAGTTAGTTCTAAATCTAGATCAAAATTACAATCTTAATTTATTGTGGTTACTATTTTCTGAAAACTGAACCGAACATTTTATTTACTGGCAGCAACATTATTATTACCAAAACTTAAGACGGCTTAAAACCAATCGCTTCAGAGTATAGTTAGCAGATGTGGTGGTTACAATCGTGAGAAAATTTCATTACTTAACATTACTTAAAGTCCCATTATATTTTTGTGTCATTATTGTGCTGTATCGTACAGTGCGTCATTTTATTTTAGTCTTCTAACCAAAAACAGAGAAATGACAGCAAAAGGAACGACAAACGAAGATAAATAAATATTGTCGACAGAATGCGAGAGGGATTGAAGAGAGGAAATGCGGGTCACGTCTTCAAATCGATCTCTACAGTGATTATAGTTTAGTTTTCTTCTTGCCTGATCATGTTTCCTTTTAAGTCAATATCAATTACTTAATTCTGTTTTGGAATGCCTTTAGATTTCTTCAAAGTTGTAAAATCAAACTTGAAACCATAACAGAAAAAAAGTAAAGAAAATGTAGCACAATGAAATCGTTGTGCTCGTGGAAAAAAGTTTCCTATTGTAATTTTTATGGAACAATAATTCTGCGGAATCCGTCCGAGTTAAGAGAAAATATGTAAAGTTTGGTCACGTTTCTATTTTAAGAGTCCCCGTGACCATAATCCTGCACGGATTACTAGGTTGAAACTACACGTATTTGCATTAATTGATATATCTGTTTAAGATCAATAGATATTCGACACCAATCACTAAACACTTTTAAAGTTCGTACATAATTATGTATTTTTTCAATAAAGTATTAACACTATTGTAACTCGTTACTAGATGGCGCTGCACCACATCGACATTTATACAGTTTTACCTTTATAATTTATAATTTAAAGAATAAAAAATAATGTTGCCTTTATAATTTAAAGAATTAAATAAATATTGTTAGCGGGGTTTAGATAATGTCAGTATAAAATACAAAAATCGTGAATACGCATTACATTTTAATACGCACGTGACGAGATAGTTACAACTTATATATCATTATTTGTTTACAATACGATTTAATTACTTCTTAATAATGAAATTGATTGATTGAATCGATTTTACGATTACCCATATTTATTTACACAGTCGAGTAATTTCAGGTCGCCTACAGATATTTAAAAATAATGATATATAGATGAGATTTGAAAATAGTGAAAACCTTTAAAAAAAGGAAATCAGCCTATTTTGTGTCTATGGAACAGAAAATTTAACTTTTCCGAAATTAATAGCTGTAGACAAGATTAAAGTAAATGGACGCCCCAGTAGAAGAATCTCATGGGCCGGAAACATGGAAATAACTGGTTGAAAGTAGAGAGAACAGATAAATTAATTTGTATGACTGCCGTAAAAGGGCCAGCTCTAAGTTACCAACCTCCTTCATTGAAATGGCATATGAAGAAGAAATAATGATATACATAGTGTGTAACGAAGGCTTTGTCTGACTAAGCGCAAGAGTTTACTGTTGCACAGATTTTCATGCAATTATTTCCAATAGATACACATATTCATGAAAACGGCATGATAATATAACATCTTATGTGCAGTTTTTTCGAACTACAATTATAATTGTCGTTATACATTGTAAGTTTTTACATAAAAATACTACAAATGAATGACATCTTTTGTTGTTGTTCTTTACTTAGAAGCCAATGAATTTACGCCCGGACCTAAAACGAGTTCCTTGTAAAAAATGTAACTTTGTAACATAACTTTAAATGTATGGTCATAGTACACAATGGCCTTTGCCTTCTCGGCCTATACACAGTGATACGGCTTTTTGAACGGTTGCCCAGTGTGAGAAAGCGAACCGGTATATCGCTTAACATAGACATGAAATAATAACTGAATTCCCATTCTCCAACTCGTAATTTTCCATTGCCTCGAGTGGAATATGTATCCATTTGAGATTTACTTTTAAAAACTACATCATCTGTATTATCTATATTCATATTTGAAAGAGAGAATGCCAGTTTTGTGATTTTGTGTACCTATATGCGGAATGTAATCTCCGAAACCAAAGCTATTTAGACAGTTTTGTACCATTTGAAAGGTACTTTATTCTTTATTATTTTAGATGGATATGGGCTATATAAATAAGTAATATATAAATGGAGAAACAATTTATAAATTGACGTCATCGCATTTAATATTCATGGAAAAATCTGACATATTTTGTATGATAATTGAAACAGTTCACTCTGTCAGACTCGATTATAATTATCGGCATAATTAAATTAAAACCAATATACAGACGCTTATGAGATTTGGGATTTGATCTGTCAACTTGCAACTAGTTTCGTGATGGTCTATAAGGTTATTTTCACATATTCTAAAAAGAAACTGAGCCTAGTTTTTTATTTTTTATTTATATTTTCGAAAGTTTTTATAGTTTCAGGTTACGATGAAGGCGAAAATGTTAGTGTCACTTATGAAATATGTACCTTAATATATGTCGGTAAATATCAATTTTATATAGAATATGCAACTTATAATTTGCGCAGACACATGTTCTTCCTATATTATATTTAATTAAATCGGTCAAGACGTTTTTGACTTACAGAAGGACATTTTGGCAGACACAGATCTAGAAAATGATAGAATTTGAGTCAGTGAAAAACAGTGAAAACAAGACCATACAATTAAATGTACAGATAGAACCTACAGATTTATATAACAGTACAGATAGATGTGTAATTTCCCGGCGAGTACCTCTACTACAATCTGGAACAACAGCTTGGAAGATTCTGTAACGTTTTTAGTGTTTTTATAAAATAAAAAAATAAATATCTAGAAAGTGACCAAATCAAATTACAGCCAGTTCGACAAGCGTTAACTGTATAAAACCATGCCTTGCTTGTATAAAACGAAACACACAATTGGCGACACAATAACCATAGAAACCACTCGTAACCATAGAATAAGACAAAAAACGGAATTGTGAAAAGCCACCGAGTAACTCGTGATAAAGTTCAACAATCACCATTGATCAAGAGTACAACGGTATAACGAATTACCGATATTGTACTAGGTACTCGGGTATTCAATCGTAGTAACTTGTTATTTTTTCGCTTGTGATAACCCCGGGTCACTTCTTTTGAATACAATAAAGTTGTAAACGATTGAGACATGCCACGAGCGAATAAGGAAAATAATACTAATAAGGAATATAAAATATAAACAAGCTAAGGAAAAAATATGCATCAGTTAAGCGCGAGCAAAACGGGTTTTTTCTTAGTGAGTGAGCAAATTTACGAGTACTTTGGCATTTAGTTTATCGACTAGCATGACAAAAATATCTTTAATCTCAATGAACGATAAAACTTATTATGACTTTGGTACGAGCTCGAATAAACTTAATAGATGATTCTAGTGATTTTTTTTTTAAGAATTATAAAGAGCTTGTGTGCTGCACTCAAGATTTAGTATAGAATGTTAAACTGCTGTATTGAAAATTTCCTTTTCAACACTCATTATGCAATCTATTGACGTTAATAATCGTTGTAATACTCGTAACATGTAACATGTATTTATAAGTAAAAAAATGTGTTGTTGAAATACACAAACCGATTACGGGTATGGACTCTTTAGTGTCTACTTTTGGAAATTACCAGCTGGATATTCAATTTTTTGAGAACTAAAGCCAGCCGCATTCAGAAACTTATAACTATAACAGCTTCTCTGAATGGGAACTCATACAAAAAAATTGGCATAAATTTAAATATTAATGCTCACAATTCTTTACAATTAAGAAGTCATAATGTGCCGTAATATGTATAAATATCTACATACATACATCCTAAGTATATCAGCTAAGATTCTCAATCCAGAACCCTAATTCATTAAAAAGTCGGATCACTCATAAAATGATAATATTCTGCCATTAAAAATTCATCGGTCTTACATAATTTCGTTTGAATTGATGAAGTATTTAATGATAAAAGTAAGTGCTCTTTTAATACTTATATTTATTATGGAAATAGCTCTTAACGAATAGACGGGCCACCTAAGGGAAAGTATGGGCGAATAATAAAAACATCACCGATCCGCTGACGTAGAAGAAGACAGAGGAAAGTCCGCTTATTAGTTGGTTTCAGAAATTATAATGGAAAATATTAAAAACATCTCACGATTGGTGGCAGTTACTCAGTTATAGATCCCACTTTCACTAAAAATACTGTCGATATTAAACTAAATCGAAACCTGCTCCTCCGTACTGAATTTGACATTAGAACCACCAGGTAGCCACTTTTAGCTATGCATGTAAGTTTGCTCACATAAAAATTGACAAATTTTCATGTATTCGTTACGATCTAGTGCTGTAAGAGTTCACAAGTAACTTTGGTGAAAATTGGTTGAAATGATTCACCAAGCACTAATGCATTCTGCCTTTCACTTATTATAAAAATTAACAGCAAAACGGGTTTTAGACACGAAGGAGTACTTTCTTCCCCACGCCCACTAGCGGCTGGGGTACCACAGGGCTCGGTATTAGCTCCCATTTTATTTTTAACTTACGTTAACGACATTCCCATTCCGAAAAATG
>PDGT01000089.1:687454-705089 GCA_003671415.1 Megathymus violae
GAATGATTTACTTATTATTTAATTTATATTTAAAGAGCCGGCATTTCAGTTACATGATTGCTAGACTATCTATCTCTATCTGTTTTTTTTTCCGCACTGTTCATCTTCGTAGATCTAACGTGAATAGATCATGGAGAATCACCATACTCCGGAAAATCGACCTCAATGTAATTTATATGGTCTCACCACTTGTCCGTTAATTGGATTTTTTCAAACACATCGCCTTGCCATGCGGCTTTGTAATCTCATATCGATTCACTTGAACGCGATCAATCAGACCGAGCGATGGTATTAGCGGCAACTTTCACTGTGATCCAGTTACTATGGCTCATTGTCGAAGGACAATAGATCTCCACTTTCACACGCCGCGCCCTATGTAAGGTTTACAGGTTTTTTGTTTCAAAACCAACAAAGTGTCGCGACGGACACACACACACACACACGTTCAGTTGGAGTGAGTACCATGTACTGAAACGCACATACAATAGCACCAGAGACGTACAGAACGAGATTTCAACGCAAAACATATTTTTACTATAAAGGAGCTTTCGTCTTATGCTCAGAGAGTTGGGACATCAGCTTACAAATACTAGCTAATACAACTTTCCAAATTAATCATGAATAGTAACAGGATTTTTGCTTTACAAATTACGACGACACTTATAATATTAGTACTAATATGTGTGTTTTTGTGCGTGTGTATGTTATGCACACAGGAAATGCTGTCACTACCCATTAACACTGACACATCCAATTTTTTCGTGTCTACTGGACGGAATAACTTTAAATTTGGAACACATACAGAATATGGTGATCTAATGAACTTATGCATGGTGATCTAACGAACTTATGCATACAATGAATAAAATAATTATGATTTTGCCCCAATTTGATTCTAAAGCCTAAAATTGCTACAGGACATAGAAAGTTTTCCGACACATATGTATTTACGGTGCGGAAACTATCCTGCGCGACTCTGATTCAAAATTAACCGGAATATTACTATTGTCGTTAAATATCTAAAACGTGTCTATATTAACTTGAGGTGTCTTATAGGATTTTGATATTTAACTACGTAAATATAAAACATACATGGGATCCAACCCCTTACTCTCAAGTTCTATTCATAAGTCAGACTAAGAATTATTAAACTCATAGCCTTGCCATTTGAGGCATTTCACTAATCATTTATCCATAGTTTTCACTTTAATAACAATTATAGTAAATGGAATATAGCTTAAGAAGAAAACATCATAGTAGAAAACAAACTTCGGTATCATTAAAGTGTGTCTGCCATTTAGGACTTGAGCAACATGACTATCTGTCTTTCTTTACCCTTTTCATTCCATGGGGTCATGAGAGCAACAAAATACGTATATTTATGGATTAAATAATAACGTATGGCTATTATATCATTCGTCGCACAATTCAAACTTCGAAACGCAAGAAAAAGTCCAAACATCTGTTAAGTTGTTGTAAGTGTTGTTACTGTTAAGTAAGCTTTGAATTCGTTACTGTTTCAAGAAAATCCGTTAAATAAAGTGGAATGAATGATTAATGTTAAAATGTAACATAACAACTGCAATTAACTGTACTCAACGAGATAACTTGTTTAACGGTTTGCGAACGAAAACACTTTTAAAAATGTTAGTACAAAAATGTGGAAATGTAGTACCGTTTTAAATTTCGTGTATTGGTAAGCCCAATACAATGTTTAGAAAAAAAATGCTCTGTATGGACAAGTTATGTGTCAGTGTGAGTGTAAATGAGAAAGTGAGTAGACAGGCTTGTGGCGGACGTGATAAATGGTCACCGTTGCCCATAGACATAGGTAAGACAACAACAAAATGGAAATCGTGTTTGGTAACCGAATCTCGAGAAGGACCGCAATAGTCTAGCTACACAGTAAAAGAACCCTACAATCATGTACGCCTATTGATTAGAATGTCGGGATGTGTGGGAGTGCCGTTGCATAGTTCGTTGTTAATCAGGACACAGTATGAGCGCAGGGAGTTGGCACAGATTCATAGGTGGATGAAGCCTTTTACACCCTGCGTGTGAAGAATTCCATTCCTCAATTATGAGGAGGTATTTGTGCCTTGCAGGCGGCCAGTAAAAGAGTGAAGCCACTAGAACGGTATGGTGAAGTACCTTCAGAAGTAGCGTCAAATTGATACTGCAAAGATCCTCTTCATGTGTGACGCATATATCATTCAAGATCAGCTGTAGAAAAAATTTTATATTGATGGTCATCTTCCTAAGACTTACAGTAAAATCTACTCAACCTTCTGTACACTTTATTAAAACTCACATGGTATCTCGTTACAAATATATTGTAGCTTGGCAGGTGTCGTTTAGTAATGCACTAAACTATGAATCATTTCGGTTAGTTCATAAACTGAGTATCTAGAGCGTAGTACGTACCTATTGAATCCTTAAATCGCTATGAATCATCGTCTTCGTGAAACAAATATATACTGCAAATATAACCTCAGTAAAGTCGCTCAGAAATTTAAAGCGATATGTTTTAACGAGCACCGAATGCAGTGTCCGAGCGCCAGATTTATTATCTGGCGAGCTCGTGCTCTTACTCTCGTCCGACATATGTGGGTGATGACTTTGCTATTATGAACGTCCATGGGCGGCGAAGACGACATACCAATAGTTGCCCCGACTGACAAAGGGTCAGCTCTTGCCATTATATCCGTCACTGCAAAATTTCCAGAAACTAGACGGCAAATGATCAAATTTTTTACATATAGGGTTTGGTCATCAAATCATGCACTTTAAAATTCAATATTAAATCTGATTAAAGTTATAGTATATTATATTTTTAATGATAAATTAGAAAATAACAAAAAATGTAGCGTGAAACGAAAAATATTATTGTATATTTTTATACGTGATAAATATACGAAACAATTATTTCCAAACAAATTGAATTCGGACCTAATCGGTGTATTCTTTATCTGTTCCATGCATCTAACTATCAAAAACTACGAAATAACCGACCGATCACAATAGCGGCGATGTGTAAATAAATGATTTTTAATTAAAATCAACTATTACAAAACTTGAAGTAGTACCAATCAGTACAGATAATTTTGAAAGTATTGATTGAGAGTTTATTAATATTTGTAATTTGAATGATTGCAAAATAACATTGAATATTAAGAATTTCAAAATTACAGCAAGTATACAAACTTGACTGTACGATGAAATTGTCATGATTATTGATTGTAAAATGTCTTTGTGTAATAATGAAAGCGATATAATTATATAAGCGATATGATAAAATTGTCGATTTCTAGTCAAGTCGTATAATCGACTAGTGACTCACCCTGGATTCACATATAAAATCTACGCCTCAGACGGTTCTTTTAAGAGAAGGGTTGTTTGTATTCAACAGCTGATTCGGCATTAACAGTCACAAATAAATAGATTTAAAATTTTATACACCTTTCATCAACCCGTAAGTCATTACTAGAAACGTGATTAATGATTTAATAGTTATTATTCAAAGATACGATAAGTTAATCACAAACTAATTTCAAGAAAAGTCAATATGGAAATTCTGTTAAAAGTGTTTTTACATAGTTACTTCAACAAATAAATACTTTTTATATTAATAATATTTAAACAATATCTAAAAAGGTAAAATGAATTAAAATTGTTTAGTGTAGCTTTTGTTATTGATTTGCGCTCTATAGTGTATAAAAACTCGTTAATGACTGCAATGGCCTCTAAACAACAGTTGGACAGTATACTTAGATCGGTAAACAAGTAGTTGTAACATATAAAAGTAGTTCATACGCAACAAATTTATTTACAGAAATGGGTAAAAAGCAATCGGTAGGAAGAAAGCGGTAGTCCTAGGTGCGCTACCGGTACCGGTCGGCCTTCAGGCCGCGTACGGCATTCCGCGCCGCGCCGGCTCCACACACTATTCACTTACGATAAGCTCACATGCTCGTTGTAACGTTATATCCTAGCATTATTCATCACAATTCTCTCTTTTATCCTCAGACTCTATTGAGAGCAACGTATGTTATAACACCATGATAATATATATGTATTTTCTTTATCCTTAGTATGTGTAATCTACACATCAGCACGAAGGTAGTTAAACATAAAGAGAAATGAAGATCACCAAAAATAACATTAATAATATATATATGTTTACTTCTTATATTAAATGCTTGACTACAATACCACCTGATGGCAAACGGCGATATAGCCTTAGATGTTGAAGCGTACTCACTCATAACTCAGAAAAAGCCAAGCCAAGCCAGAATTTTGATTTATCAACTCTATAATAAGATCCAATGTATATTAATTAATATTTCAAATTATTATTTATCAATTGATATTTACAACATTTATTTTCCAGCGTGCAATATTCGTTCTTCGACGTTCTTTAAGAATATACTATAGTATAACAACGGTTTTTTTAAGAATGCTAAAAAAAATCTTAATTTTTTAGTTGGTACATTTAATGTTGGCAGTAACATTTCATATTTACGCAATATCGTAACAAAAACAAAAGTGAAAGTTATTAACCCTTGTCAACGGAATGGGAAAGATTTTATAGAGCGTTTTTAGTGTGAAAATAAATGAGCATGCATTGGAAATCAGTTTGCAACAATTAGGCAAATACCTGAAAATTTTTGCATCATTTCATTACGCAGTTACGTGTCAATGCATATGTCACGCAATAAATTAAATGCAGTCAGCATAAAAGAGATATTATTACGTTAATGTAAAATCCGCAAAACAATTGTCGATTTCGCAAATGTGACTTTATTTAACCCAGATCGATCAGAATGCAAATCTAAACAATAATTATGGATTTCATAATGTAGGTACATTTAATTTAGAACATAAACGTTCAGTATATTTTATTGATTTGGTTGGTTACCGGCCATAATTGAAGTAGCCTGAAGTGTTCTCCATCACGCTACCCAAAGAAGCATCGGTGGAGAATTGAGTAATTAATCTGTCTCGAAAGTTCTTATTTCGTTCAAATGTCTTGTACGACAATTCAACCTAATGTGCCCATCGAAGGCTGGGAGCGCTCAAAAACATTTGCAGTTAACTCTATCGACCACGTACGGCCTAGGAGTCCTTGGGCTATTGGCGCTTCATGTATTGATATTAATTTGAAAATTATTATTGTATCCATCCTTGGACGTTTATAACCAAGCTGCAGAACTTAAGACCTTCGACGCTGACCTCAACACTCGATGTAACCGATCATTCACTGGGATAACATATTGCAAGCATTATGACTATTTTAAATTGAGAAAAATTTATTCATATTGTTACAGGAGAATGTCTTTAAATAGCAGTATAAAGTGCAGCAAATTCGATTTTCTTTAAGAAATTCACTTTCACAAGAATCACTTTACCATTTCAGTCACGCTACGGCACCGCGTGCTCAGGAGTATAAGCTGAGCTGAGGATTTTATGTCTAACGGAACCATTAAGTTTCATTCATAATATCACCATAACACGAGAGATACGTTAGACTATAAATGAGAACATTTACTTTGTTAAATGCATAACCGAAGGAGTTTAATGAAATGAAACCTCTAATTTTTTTAATAACTAGCAGTCCATCTCGACAACGTTCGGGATCAACAATTCATTGTTATAAATATACACTTGATCCATCCGGAATAATGCACCTTTTAAATTTTAAAACATTTTTTCATGTAAGTGCCGTAGTTCCGGAGATTACTTTCCATATACACAATACAGAAGCTCACAAAAATCGCACTTTCTTTTTAAATTAGTGTATATATATATATATTTATTTATTTATATGATGTACAACACTCTTTCAATATAATGTAGCAATAGAACAATGTGTGAGGTAAGTAAGCAATAATTCTTGTGTCGTAGTCAAAACCGATAAAATAGTGTTATGTGTACCAGCGCTTTCACAAGTAGATTTTGTTTCTTGCATTGTAACTACACGGTTGTAGCAATTAAGTGGAGTCTACTATTTAATTGCAGCATGCTTGCATCTAAACCCTGCACACCGGAGAGTTCTCCATACTGTTTGCAAAGATGTGAGTAATCTGCCAATTCGCACTTTGCCAGCATGATGGACGCCTTTAATTAGCTTTGTAACTAATTGCAGGTACTTTACGGTGAATATGTTTTGTTTAAAGATAATTTTGGAACATTTCTTAATTTTTTATAGATATGCATCTAAATGATCGAATTTTGCAATATTGTCGTACAATAATTACAAAATTAACAAAATTATTTATTACATAGTAGTAAATTTGTAGGTGGGGAAGCATGTTCGATGCACGGCTGATGTGCCGAAGTTAAACAAGACTGTTCCTCTTAAATCTCCCACCTTCAGCAGTTAGTTATGGAAAGAAGTGTCTACAAGCTTCGCATGGTATCTTTAGGGTCTTAGCTGATGTCCTCGATATGTTGCGCTAAAAAATGCGCTATAAACACAGTATCCCATCTTAGTCCTTGATAACATTTGTATGAATGGTTTGAAATATATCGTTAGTTGTACTTGATGGTGGTAAAAGCATTTTAGAGTTTGTAGTGGCCATCTACCAGGTGGATTGCTTGTTCATTTTATTACATCAATTAAAAAACGAACGAGCTACGTTGGCAAATAACAAATAAATGATACAGGCGCACCCCTGTCTACAAAATCCCTGTGTTGAGGGTGGTATGGATAAATAGGACAACACACATACCGGCGACCCGACAATAAATATTATTTATCTTTAACTTAAATGTTGGTCCTTTCCGGGAATCGTACTTTGGACTTTTCACTCGCAGACTGGATTAACAGTTGGGCCACAGGGTCGTCCAGACAAAATGTATAATGAAAAGAGTAGGCACAAACTTTTCACTGAACAATAGCGTCCATTATCCGGATAATTACCATAGGTAGGTGTACCGAATGTGATTGATAGCTTCGCCCATTCACAGTGCAGAAATTATAACAAGCATGTAGAGAACAATACAGTGATCAAATGAAGATCCAAAGCAATTACACAATGGTCCCGGTGTGATCGTCTTGTGTAGAAAGTAACGTGACGAAAATATGAGCTATATTTAGTTACAACAATTACATGTGGCCACTTGATCAGTAATGACTATAGAACACAGCTTAACCAGAACCTTCTCTACAGGCTTTAGACGTCAAAGTTTATTACACTGACTTGACTTGACTGATACTTGATCACCACCGTCCTTACACATCAATACCAAGAATGTCATTAACGCGTTGCCGGCCAATATAAAAGTGGAAAAGCCGCTTGTTTTTTCTCTCTCCGGTCTTCCAATCGTAGCGAGTATCGTTGCATATAATTTTTATTACGTATAATTAAATTAATAGTAATCAATTTTTACATTCATCCATTAGTATACCCGCCAGTAGTTTTACTGGCAAACAGTGATTGTCAGGGTCCAGATAGAATAAGGTAAATGCGTAAGCGTAAGCTAAAATACCTTTATTCAAATCTGTAGTAATCAAAATGAAAAAAAAAGTAGGAACTGACAGTTAACGTTGATAAAATGGCGGGAATACGATTTACGAGTTTGACACTACGTAATTAAAAAAACGAAAGCAAAAATGAAGTCATAATCAAATAACTATAAAACTATTAAACAGCATACCGAGTAATAAGATTGTTCACGAGAAAATATAATATGAATCTGTCGTTTTACTTACCGTCCAGATACTTGTTACGCCAATGAGAAATTCACGATTACCAAGTACCTTTTGCAGGGAATCTCCAAAACAGTGATTTGTTGTTATAAATATTGATATACTCGTACGTAGATAAACCCGGCCTAGAAACAGACAGCTCAAGCCAACGATCAAACTGAAAGTTTCGCTTGGCTCGTGCGGCCATTATGCCACCAGGGTAAGTGGTCGTTAGTCACATTGTGTATATAATATATATAAGAGAAACACACACAAACACGCACACACACACACGTACATGCACACACATAGAGTTTTAATTAATCATTGTCTATTTATTGTCTAGTGGCCTCAACCACGGTTTATTATGTGTTGTAATCCTTATAGACAAATAAAGATTATTATTATTATTATTGTCGTTGTCACTGTCACTGTCATCGTCATCGTTATTGTCATTGTCATTGTCATTGTCATTGTCATTGTCATTGTCATTGTCACTGTCGTCATTGTCATTATCATTATCATTATTACTATCATTATCATTATTACTATCATTATCATTATTATTATTATTATTATTATTATTATTATTATTATTATTATACCTAGTTTACCACTTGGTACCACTTCTTATATCCTAACAACAGAGGGGGCTGTGGCGACCCATCTACCCTATCGAGGATGACTGGTCTCTGCATCACTCAATTTAAACAACGGCACTTGTCCGTGACAGGGGTTTCCCTGCGTGGTGAGCAATGACCATTTTTCCAGAATCAACTGTGAAGTGACTAGTTTGGAGTATCTGAAAGCCAATAAGCGGGTCCTCCGCATCCTGCCGGTAACGCATCGTTAAACCATTTTATACATGGCCATGGTAACTTTCAATCTGGTGGCGTGTCTGCTCGTTTACTAGTTATTGACTTAAAAAAATATAAGTTACAATTACACAAGGTATTTTTATTACAACAGACATTTTTCACATGTATAACGGAATGAACGGATACTCATATCGTATGCGAACCAACTCAAGGGAGACAAGTTTATGTGACATGAAAATGTATTGGACAACATTATCAGCTTCGGTATTGGTACTACTCCAAAATCTGATGCAATTTCATCAAGTAGCCGATTTATATTCTCCGTATCTCCCAATACAACGGTAACTAAATAAACGATTTAAAGCACAACAATACAAACACAAAAATTCATTGATTCATTAGAATTCAGCAAACTAATATTACAATTTGATGTAAAGTAAGATATTATACGATTCATTTCGATTTATTTTATTAGGATCAAATGAACAATTCTTAAACGCTTTCACAATGATAAGAACGGGATGTAAGTTATGAATTATACCCGAGCTTTTTAGCCACACACTGGTTATATTTGGGAGGCGTGATTCATTCAGACATTTTACTAGGCAGCACACGTTTGCATTTCAAATTTACTTACACTCTTAAGGCTTACAATCGAATTGACATGTAGAGTTAAGTTTGACGTATATTAATAGCGATGTAAGAGTGATATGAAATTAATAAAATCCGCCAGTGTATCCTCGTCTTAAGTTCGTAAAGTAATAAACGTACAGGTTTACAACTAATGTCTATTTTTGGACAACTTTGAAAAACAGTACATGTTTTTTTAACTATTATTTAGTATTTATTAAAGAAATTTATTCCTTAGTAAGAAAAGCGTCATTCGATACGCCTACAATGAAAACAATGTAAGAGGTAGCTGGGGTCGGTATTTGATAATCATGTCGGTACGTCTATGAGGATCCATTTATATATTATATTACGACGCTTGTTATTGAGGCATATAAACCTAATAGTTGCTATCTCAGTTAAAATCTAACTGAATTTATAATTAAGCATGAAACTATAAATCATGTGTCTTATTTTAACATTTATTAGGAGCAGCAATGGAAATTTAATTCTAGGCAAAAAATTAACAATTCTTTTCTATGTATCAGCCTTTTATAGTCCACAGCTGGACGTAGGCTTGCCCTGATTGGAACCACTGCGATAGGCCCTGTGCCCTCTGAATTCGCGTAAAAGTCCAACTTGCTAGAGTACTACGTAATTATACAACTGTAGTTTATAATTTTAAATTATACATCAAGTTTAAAATGTACACATGATTGTATAATTATTATACAACGCACTTTCATTCGATACTCTGTCCATAACGCTCATACAGTTTCGGGAACTCGTACGTCTTCCTCCAAATTTCCCGTGCACAGCCGCCGCATTGTACATCGGCTATGAATGATAATAGTTATGATTGAAATGATAATGAATTATGATCTCAGAAACAAGTTTCATGTACTTTGAAGATTTAATGTCAGAATCATTGAGCGGGAAATATAAGCTTAATAACGGAAGTAAGCTGTTTAGTTCAGCACTTACAAAGTCGTGCATCACGTATCATCTAATTTTAAATTCCGTCATATTTTATTAATGTTCCAGCCGCTATGAATGGGTAAATAATAATAAGTGCCTGAGAACACAAGTTATACACGGCAGTTTTTTTTTTATGTAAAAACGTGTTTTTTTTTCAGATAATATATTTACATACAAACCAATGAATTAAATTTATCAACGTATTCGGATAATATAAGTTAAATATACAGTATAATTATTGCTTATTTAAATAAACGAAATTAGATGCTAAAACCCCATTTCTAGCAATTCAGTAAATTCCTTCGTCATGAGACAATAGCAATAGAAATGTCTTCAATAGGACCAGCTAATAAATATTAAGAAAACCCTATTAGCCAGAGAGTAGTGCTGTCTCGAACACAGCCACAGAATCCCTCCATTCGATGCACAAGAACTCCGATATAGTTGCCTGGCGACATCGCTCACACATGTTGCCAGAAATAATTGCAAAAGCCGTTGCAATCAAACGACATGTTTTGCTCCGCGCCGTTTGCACAACAGCCTTTCTAAATATTATTGTCTGGATCGACCCAATACAGATTCTTTAAACGTATAACCTAATATACGTATAATATGCTGCTAACATTCTGCTTATAAGATTAAATTATGGCAATAACTATAAAGCGGATGGGCCACAGAATAGTAAATTGTTACTACCCCTTATATACGTCCGTAATACCAGAGGGAACCAATGTATGAAGTATGATATCGGAAAAAAAGAAGCGTTTTACCTTCTTTACGATTGGTTTTCTAACTTTGCAATCGAAGCTCGCTACTATATTTCACAAATGCTTTTAGAAGGAACAAACGTGCACGAGTACGGAAGATATTAAGTTAGGTTATAGTGCCCAGCGGATTCCAAGGAATCAATATCTTCTTTGGTCCTTCTCCTTGGTTAACAGGGTACGCCATGAGCAAACCTTTTTTGCTTGGACTTAACATTATATCCATATTACTTACACTACAAAACCTAATTTAAAAACTCCGAACTAAAACTTAAATCACTCTTAGCAATTTTTTTATTGATATGATAATTGAAAACGGCATGCTGACTACAATCTCATTTGATTCTACAATTAGTATTTAAAATTAAATACTTTTTTGATGTTTGTGTTTCCAATATTTTTCAACCTGTAACACGAGTTGGTTTGATGTACAATATTTAAGGTAGAGTTATCAAGTATGTTGGTGAAACTAAATCGATTCGTAATAGGTTTTACTGCTCATTAAAATCACGATTCTGATCTAAAGTATTTAATCTCGTAATGCTAATTCACGACTAGAGTCATGATTACCGAAAGGCCGCCTGATGTGATCTTTACTAGACAATTTATTTGATTACGTAATTTAGGCATTGCGTTACATGATTAGAGAGAAAATCAAAAAGGGTGCTTATTATGTCATCCAGATGTCCTGATTCTTTTATAATTCACTAATATTTAATACGCGCTCTTAAATTACGCATGAAGACTGCGCGAAAAAAAATCTAATGAACTATCGCAAATTGTCATAACTTTTCAAACATTATCGGTAATCCTTTTTAAACTACATAAAAATTGACACCAAATAAGGAACGCCGCGTAGTAGTGCAAACACGAAATCTTACAAACAATTTTTATACCAGATTGTAGTGATATTTTTAGCAGCTCACAGCGCAATTTTAACCCAAATCAAACTGCACCAAAACATCTTCAAATAGATTCCAGACACATTGGTAATTGGGAACGACGCGATTTAGAAAAATAAATAAAGTCTGAGCAAGTACACTGTAGAGGTGTCTTACAATAACATTATACAATAGTACAAAATTCATTGCATTGATTCTCGAGGAGTTCGAAAGCGCTCACGAAATCTTGCCATTAGCGACCACACATCCGTTGTTCTGCCACTTTCGAATACTCCCGATGTTGCTCAACTTTGTCGATAACTTACGATTGACGAGTCACGTCGACATTAGCCGAGGACACGAGCGGTCGCGACCACAAGCAATTCGTTCGTAGTACGAGTATGGTTCCTCGTTTGCATGTAAAGTTTTCGCTTTATGTATATGTAGGATATCTGAGAAAAAAACATTATTAGGGGTCTCCAATCCCAAACAATGGTTAATAGAATTAGTTCCTGTTTGTCTGTGCGTTTGTGCGCGGTCATCTCAGAAACGGCTTAACATATTTCGTTATGGTTCTCACTGATGTATTGCAACCATCGCGTAATATTTAAAGTTCATTTTATTTCGATCTGTCTATAAATAAAGAAGTTATAAATTAATCTAAATATTTTGTGATAATCTTAATGTAGGAATTCTTTTTATGGAAGTAGAGCAGTGCTTCCCATTCTCTTTTCGTTTCCGTACCCCGTAATAAAACTTTTCATTTATGAGAACCCCTCCCTTGATAACTCCATATCTATTCCTAAAAATGTGGCTCGTTTATCTTAACGTCTATGCATATTGTAGACATAATATTGTAGACATTATAATAACGTTTATGCAAGTTAACTGTTTTAACTTCTCAGTATTTCCGCCATTACTAAAATAATTTTCACGTACCCGTAATGGCACCCCGCGTACCATAGGTTGGGATTGGCTGATACAGTGGCGCTAACAATTTTTTTTGGACTTTTATCTAACTCTTTGCCTGTCCATCTGTCCGTTTGTTTATCTATCCGTCTCACCGTCTGTCTGTTGGTAGGTGTACAACAATAACAGCGAAGCGAGTGCGAGTTCCTAATAATACGGTAATGTTAAAGTTTTCACTGAACATAGTATAATGCCATGCGGATGTTGTGCACGGCCCAGCGCACAGATCGTTATCAGATGTTCTGTGATAACATTGCGTTACACGATCGTGGGAAAACATATGACTATAAGTGGGAAAAATGTATTCTGTTATAGTCTTTGATCGGATCAAGGTCGGATAACTGTGTTATGCTTGCGGTACGAGTATACTTTCGCTACATAGGTACTTAGTGGTGTATTTGTTTGAACTTTGAAGAAGAAGCTCCGAGTCCAATCTGAGTTATTGGTTGGTGCGAAGATGAATATCTTTCACTTTTAATAATACAGAAAATTTCGCATTAAAAACAATAGGTATATGTGCTATTTTAATTTGATGTTTTAATTTTTCCGTCGATGCCAATTAAATTATATTAATTAATATATAAAGGAATTTATTTTGGTGCGTTTATGTAATGAAAAAAATTAACATTAACCTTTGTATTTTATATTACTACCCGCCCTCGCTGCACTCTGGAAAAGTCCACGGAAAGAGAATCAGTTCCCGATATCAAGTTTCTCAAATCATAATCTGTCGAAATGCTAAGAATTATTTTAATACGTTCATTGGTTTAATTATTATAGCAATACAAACATACAAACGGACAAACAAAAATTCCAAGAAAATATGTTAGGTCTCTACATCGATAAAAAATATCTACATTAAAATTCCCCAACAAAATATTGGATGTACAGATTCCTACACTCATACGAACTACACGATTTCTAGACTCATAGGACTCATTTCATCTTTTTATACCGCTCTCATTACTACTAGGTGAAGCCGGTTCCCACAACTCATGTCATAATCACGAGATAGGTTGTGCAAGAGCAAAACACAGCGAAGTAGGTCGCAAACAATACTGCAACCTCGTTAGTTGTCATCCACTGTTATCATCATGCTAATCGTAATGAGAAAACATGAGGTTACTATTAAATCTTAAGTTCAATCTTAAACTATAATCTCGGTTAATAAACAAGGCATACAGTGGTCTTATTGTTCAGTATTAAGTATACTTTTTATTACAATGTATTATATGGCCATATTTCAAATTATACTTTGTTTCAATGAAATATCTCAACGTAAACAGACTAGGGTATCTGTCTGAATCCATAATATACGCAAAGACCACGATGATAATGAGCCACAATGAGTTTTTAAGGGATATTTAATATTGGTCATGGATATTAGGAGTGTAGATATAATTTAGAGAAAATCTCATTTGATCTAATTTCAGTCGTTTTATCTGCCTATCAAAAAACAGCACTTAACAAGAAACGCAAATTCACAGACCCTCAATCAACAATGCACCAATCATCCACTTAGCGTCGAATCGGCCGCGGCGTAAAGAACAATCGCGAGGCAAAACAAGAGAAACTCAACCAAAGCAACAATCATTAGTGTTATCGCACTGAGAAAGTAATCAGATTGTAAATGACGTTTAACCAGGAAAATGGAAAATACATTTGCATGTTCAAATTTATGGTGGACTCAACCATTAGCAGGTCACCGTAAGACTATTTCATAGGAATTACGGTTGTTTAGTTTTATTTTTTTGTTAGCATTCTCCACCACAGTGCAGAGTGATGGAAATGTTAAAAACCACCAAGTTCTGGAGGTTCTTATGTCGCCTAAAGCTCTTCAAACTGGCTCAGTAACTGACCTCAAAGACAATAAATAAGAGCGATAGCTTTATCTGCTCTTCAAAACATTGAAGAGCTCAGGAAGTGTGACCCTGTACCAAGCCACTAGATTCTTTTGATCGCGTACTATCGGACTATGAGGACTGAATCTCGGATAGCTCTACACTCTGAGAGCTAGTTATAAAAATATGCTCCGCATTTTGACCGGCAACGCGTCAACGGCGGCTTAGGTTCTGTTGTGTTGTTTAGGTGGCCCATCTGCTTGTTTGTTGATTATTGACACAAAAATCTACGGATTTTTATGACATTAACAAAATCAAAATAGTGATTCAAAAGTATGGTTTAGGAGTACGGAGAACAAGTAACAATTGTTTTGAGTGAGCGGTTGTTATTGATAAAAGTAAAGGTTAGGTTTCTTGAAACCACACTAGGACGGATTATTCGTATAAAAAGTACTTGTATGCGTAAGTATCTAATGCTAACATTGTATATTTCCATACTATGCACCAATACGATGACCGACGAATCACAAGGATTGCCTGGAAACGATATGAAATTAGAGGCACTCATATGTAGATACGTTTGATTTATATTGAACACAAATATTGTTATGAAATGTAAGTCATAGAAATTACAAGTGGGGAAACACCCAAAGGTTAAAGATAAGGCTCAAAGCAGTTAACACAGGCATATCTGGTGTATCACAAAGATGGATTGTTTATTCCGTGTCGAAGAACACGTGCTAACAACGTGCTTAAGGAAGAGCAACAACTGCTGCAAATAACGCATGTGATTACTTAAGCATAGTTACATATAGTCTACTAGAATATATATAGATGTATATGTAAATAGGCATTGCATTGTTTATACTCAATCTCTACCTACCTATCTAATGTTTGATTTTATGAAATATTGAACTATATTTTTTGTGTTAATAAATAAATCAAAGCAAGATTATAGTCTTCTTCAATAAGATGTTCGAATGATTCCTAAAATTGGACAGTGTCTGAAAAATTGGGTATAATCAGAAGATATTTCTTTCTATATTTCAGTATTTAACAATATCATTTAACTATACAGAAGCTGTCTATAGATATTATCACTCTCTGTCTATAGATTTAAACTGTTATAACCAAAGTTCAATTTAAAATATTAAACTGTTTAAAGTCACAGCTACGAGAAGCTACGAATAATTATTTATCAAAATAAATATCCCAAGTGCCTAATATAAGCAAGCTGTGCCTAATCTATAAATAACTATGCAAACTGCATTCGGTAGCTGTTCTCGCCTGTTTATCAACCGATTATTTTTGTTTAGTAGCTGTTAAACAGTTTTAGCGTAATCAATTAAAAATAGAAACAAAATTTTATTAAGTAATTATATATAAATTTCAACCACGAGACGAACACTTGCTTGGAAAATAATCCATTCGTAAAGATATGACTAAAAAGAATATAATACGTTTTCTTTTTAAATGTACATACACTGACGCTTTTTTTACAGATGGTTACTCATTATTTTTATCGATGTAGCGAAATTGGTGTAAATAACCCGCATTGGCGCACGGTTTCATGTACTTTGATGTCATCGACCTCTCCTAAAAATATATATACATCGACAAAAAAAATCTGATCCGCGACATGCAACTAAGATGCTTTAGATTGAAGTCGTTTAAACAACAGTATAGCCAGAACACTGATCATTCAACATTTTGAGGATTCACCTGGATGAATAATTTTGCTTAGGTCTGCGACTTATTTGATAATATTACGGACATGTGATTGTTAGTGCAATCTTCAATAAATCTTACATTAAAAATAACAAATTAAATACGAATATTTGAATTGTTATAGTTACAAAAATGTTTTTTTTTTTCATTTTCGAGTATCTCTTTACTCCTTTTTTAACCAATTTTAAAAAAGAGGAAGATTTAAATTCGTTGTAATTTTTTGATGTTTAGTTTCCTCAGAACCCTGTCATTTATTAATCGATTTGGAAAAATCCTTTTTTGTTTGAGGTGGCATACTCTTCGTGTATTCCTACTTAAATTTGAAGAAAATATTACATTGCTAATGGTGAAAAAAAGCGATTTGTTTTTATTATTAACATATTTACTTGAATTAAAATGTTTTTCACTGTCCAGTGCACGACGCTATAGTGCGGAGTCTCTTCTATTGGAACTTGGTGGGTTAAAAATAATAATTAATACCACTCGGCTTATAGTCGAGAGACTATACTTTTGGGTGCGTTGGTAAAAGTCTTTATCTGCCTGACGAGCTATCAACCTTCTAGTATTAACAAATTATTTATTATGTATTTATTTATTCACTATTTATTGCAAAATTTAAATTTCGATTATAGTGGCCAGATTAAAGCCTAATGATATTCTCCACCAGTAAACACTGGGCCTTGGTTAATGGCTAGAAGAAAAAACTACATATTTCAAGTACATTAATTCAAGATACACGCGTATACCTAATAAATATATATACGTATAAAAAGATATGAATATTATCATTCTACATCGAATCAAATTAAGTCATACGAGGAAAAAATGGATTGTAAACTGTCTATCCCTGCCGCTTGTTCGAGCAATTTTCTTATAATTGTCAGTTTAGACATGCATATTTATAACTGTTACAACAAATATGATTGATTCGTGTGAACCTATGCGTTACAACTTTCTCGTTCTAAGGTGAAGAGGAGCCGTTATGGGCACCGTTAATTTTTTAAATAAGTTATATTTAGCTTTCCCGAGATGCGTTTATAAAACAATTATTTGCGGGTTACGAACGATGTACCTACTTTAAAAGTACCAGAGTTTAAAAGTGCCAAAGGTGGCTCTAAGTGCCCCTCCTATAGATATGGTGAGAAACAGATGATAGATTCTGGAGATTACAAAGTTGAACTCCTCAAAGGCTGGGCATGATTTAACTCTGTTTAAAGATATTTGTTTTTGGTAACATTGTAAAACCAGTATACTATTCGTTACTCAGACTTTCATGATGTGTGTAGAGACAAAATATATGTATCCAATGGGTGGCGCTAGTCAAGTCATTAACAAACTTTATGTCTAAACCGAAATA